>JZKD02S0052957.1:63716-105659 GCA_000966675.3 Picea glauca | reverse complement strand
TATATATATATATATATATATATATATATAAAATAAATAATTGTTTTATTATATTAGGATAATTTAAACCTTATTAATTAAAAAGGGAAAAGGGAAAAAGTTAATTTATGCACCTACTAAATTGAGTTCTAAATGAAAAGGGGAAAGAGAAAAATCTAAAATATTAGGAAACTAGGAAAAGAGGGAAATCTAAAATAATTAGGAAACTAGAAAAAGAGGGAAACATAAAAAGAAAAAGAAAACACAAGGGAAAAAGCAGAGAGTCAAACTGAGTAAGGTATCTACCATTTAAGAACTTTCTAATTCTAAACTGATCTAGCAAATTAATAATGGGGAAAGTCATTAAAACCTGTAAGAGAATTCTATGAGTGATTCTCGAAGTGACTCTAGGTGGGTGAAGGAAATAAGGGTAATTAATTAAATTAATTAATTAATTTATGGAGGAATGAAGGGGATGGGTGACTTGTACGGGGAGGATTTTTAAGAATTAATTTTTAAACATTAATTTAAATGGGATTTTCAGAAAGTAAGCGAATTTGAAACTTCATATAATGGAGGGAGGAGAAGGATGATGAATCTCTTTTTTGGCATATCGTTACACTGCAGAAATCTATACTTGACTGACTTAGCTTGTGGGAGTTGGGATACCCAGCTTGATGAGGAGTGGTAGCTCAGCCTTGCGAGGTGAGATGGGAGATAGTTGATACTCTGGTTAGTGTGTGTGGCCCCTTTGCGGATCAGGGGGATAAGGGGGAAGAAGAGTACCCCTAGCATTGGTTGGGAGGTACCAGTGAAGTCTCATCGATCGAAAAGAGGGATTTGCACGGAGTGCGCGAGACATCAACTTAGAGTGGGTGATCAGGCATCGATACACTTTTGTTATTATTTTTCATGGTAGATTGTAGTATGATTTATTCTTGGATTTGCATGTTTATTTGAGTAAGGAAATTGATTGTATTAGTGTTCTAGTTGGTGATTGAATCTTTCCATAGCCTTTATCTCGGTGATTGATTGACTCCCATGGCCTTCAATTCTCGGCATGTCTTAACCGCCCTGTGGTGAATTGATTTGTGAAGATTGTGGTTGTTTTTCCTTTCGTCCCTAGCTCATCAGTCCTTGCCTGAGCAGTCGACCAAGATCCTGATCTACGGTCGTCACTTCAACATTAATAGACCTATGGATCTCAATGCTCTTCTTTTCTGTGCATGGCTGATGAGCGAAGGATGTTACTGTCAGTCATCTACCTTCATTGTTGTCCTTGCCTGATTGTTTGACTTGCGCCTTCCTGTAAGACCTATGCATATAGATTATCTTTCTTCCTTGTTGTTTATTTTTCTGCACCTTGACTGATAGAATCCCTACGATCATTTCGATGATTTATCCCAATGGACACCGAGCATTCTCTTACTGTTGTCATCATTTTTATATTGGTATCCTTGAATGTAAAAAGGATTTAACTTCAATCTGCGTTTTTATAATGGCATCCTGGAAATGTAAAAGATTTAATTCCAGTCTGCATATTTATATTGGTATCCTAGAATGTAAAAAGATTTAATTTCAATCTGCATTTTTTATGTTGGCATCCTGAAAATGGAAAAACAATTTAATTTATAAGTCTGCATTATTATATTTGGTACACTGGAATTGGATAAATGATTTATGTTATTTCTTTGTCTATGTTTTACAAATGGTACCCTGGTAAGAAATACAAAATGTTTTTGTTTTTATGTATGCGTTGACATTGGCATCCTAGTAGTGAAAAATGGAAACCTTGGTTTATTCATTCCTCTCTGTGTTGTTTTGTTTTTTTACCCTGGTGCGTTTTCCCAACGTTTTACCTTTTAAATATTGACTGTAATTTGGCTTCAGTCTGGTGTGTTTGCCCAGTGTTTTACCCTTTAAATAATGACTGTGGCATGAATGTCCTTATGGGTGTCTTTGACCATGATTTTTCTTGGAAATCGTGACAAAGTTATTGTTAAAAACTCCCATGAAATTTCTCTAATCGACTGCCTGAGCTAGTTGTATTTACCCATGTTTTTTCCCTTTAAATGTTGACTGAATCGTTGTTTTAAATGCCCATGATTTTTCCTTTAAATTTAGACTGAGATTGTTGTTTTAAACACCTACGAATTTTCTCTAATAGATTGATTGAGTTGTTGTTTAAAATACCCACGAATTTGCTCTAATAGATTGACTGAGTTGATGTAATTGCCCACGAATTGGCCTTTAAATGTTGAATGAGTTTGTTGGAAAGGGGCACAAGATTGCCTTATTATTTTCCAGAACAATTGATATAGTTAATAGCCATGTTAATTGCGATGTTACATGCTATATTAATTCTTATTATTTTCCAGAACAATTGCTACAGTTAATTGCCTTGTTAATTGCAATATTAAATGCTTTATTATTTTCCTTATTAATTACTAGAAAAATTTCTACATCACTATGAATGGTTAGAAGATTCCTTCTTATTGATTAAAAGGCCACAAGTTGCCTAATTTTCTGACTGCTCCTTTTAACCTGTAAATGACATCAGTTCTAGGCAGCTAACTAATTCTTCGACGTGTATGCCCTGAGCTTTTACCTTTACCTGGCAGTGAATATTATTGAAGGCGTAAGACAGTAAATCTAATTAGGTGCATGGCCTTAGTCTCTCGTTGAATGTATAAGTCTTTATGCCATTTACACTTCTTAGCCAATTCCTTTAATGTTGTAGACAATTGTCATTTTGGTACAGTGAGTAAAGATAGATGCATGTGGTAATTTATTGAGTTAGTAAATGCATAGTTGTTGCTTTCTGCCTTGATGTAGTTAATGTTGTTTTCACTATATTAATTGTTAAGTTAATTTTCATGTTAGATGCCTTGTTATTTTCTATATTAATTGTATTAATGGTAGAATTCTACATTAAGATTGTTACTATTGTTATTAATTTAATGGCTAGTTGGATGGACATTTTGGATCAATATAGAATTGACCATTTAGGTTGTGTTGATGATTAAAATTTGATTGGTGAGTAAGGACTGGATTGAAAATTTTATACTCGCTAAATTGAATTATAATTGAGGTTAGAGGGCATTTATAATTATAGTTTTAGTATTGACTACTTAGATTTGCAAGATTATTTGTATTAACACTTATTTAGCAGGTGCATTATTGACTAAGTGTAACTTGACATGCCCTATTAGAATGAAACCCATGTTAAAATAGAATGTAATCGTGGACCGGTTAGACTGGGTGATTGGTGGGGTCGGGGACGATGTTGTGTGGGCTGGCGTCACCCCTTGTCTTCGTCCTCTTGTGTCTCATTGACCTTTTGTGTGGGGTGTAGGTATGGTCTCCCAGTCAGTATTCGGCTCTTAGCGCGTCAAGGTTTTCTACTATCCTTGGTCCAGATAGCTTATATTTGCACCAAGATATTGACACATCCATCACCTAGTAATGACATGATTTATGATGTGGGGTCATGGTGCGCCTTATGGGATAGTAGTGAACAAGATCTTGGCTGGAGTTGGTGCTTTTTGTGTGAGTGTTGTTGGGCATTGCAATTTTCTTGGGGCGCATGGGTTGAATGCCTTCAGGCGTTGGGTTCACATGCCTTGAGTTTCTCATCTTGTTCATCTAGGTTATTGTGTCAGGATGGGGATGTTTTCCCTTAGATTGTAGGTGTGGTCGTGTTTGTGTCGGGCGGGTAGTCGTTCCTCCTTGTTATTATGTGCATGTTTTGGCCAGTCGCCTTTGTGCCTGTGCGTGGTGTTGTAGTTGTCTGTTGCCTGGGTTGCGTGATTTTATTTGTCGTATGTGGTGTGGTCAAACTATTGTCGTCATTTCCTTCTTACCTCTTAACCCTTTAAAAAAAAAAAAAAAAATTCACTTCTGCTTCGCTTGTAGTCTTAACGAAGGGGTCATTACATATAGTATTAGAGCAGGTTCAACCTGCGACTTGGGATCACTACGGATTTCGTTGATATGATTGATTATAATGTTGCTAATTAATTTGAATTGTACTCATGCCGGTAATCATGGTTAGAGGAAGTTGCGGAGGAAAATGATGGGGTGCTAGGGGAGGAAGCATGATGCCTCCAGTAGCATCCACGTCTGAGGGGTCTAACCCCAAGGGAGATGAACAGGTTGTTGAGTAGGAGAAAATAGAAGTTGGTGATGTGGTAGGAATGATGATATCTTTTCAGTGCATGTCTGAGGCATTGATCATCCATTTGGACAGAGATGAGGCTAGAGCACTAACACCCCCTGAGGCTACATTGCACACTCCGGTCGGTACTAGTAGCATTCATAGTGAAATCGAGAAGGTCAAATTTCCTGATTTCTTTGGTGCCTCGGATGGTGCAGCCGCTAAGGCATGGTTAGAGAATATGGAGATGTGCTTTTCACTTTGCGACTATACCTCCAACATGAATTTTTGCATGGTGGTCTTTCAACTGAAGGGAAACACTCTTCTATGGTGGAAGAAACTCCTATCAAAGCTGAACATGGCCTTCAAAGACATGTCATGGGAACTATTCGAGGAATGGTTCCGAGAGAGGTACCTATCAGAGGAATTCATTGAGTTTCATCTCAATGAGTTCAACACCCTACAACAGGGCGGTCGTATGGTGCCCGAGTACGAGACCCATTTATGGAGTTGCTCTGGTATGCTCTGCATCTTAACACTGAGAAACTCAAGGTCAATAGTCTTGTGTTCGGCCTTTATGGAATCATACATGCAAAGGTTAAGATTTTGATGCCTCAAACCTTGCATGATGTCATCCAGAAGACCCTCATAGCAGAGGAGGTGCTTATCAGCGGGGGTCAGAGAAGGACTCTAGTGATACCAACAGGGCATGTGTCATCAGGTGCGCAGCAGCATCAGACACCAGCCAAACATATGCCAAGATATCGTGGAATCCATAGGGTATCCACTTTCGCTACCCCTCGGTGACCGACGCCTCAACAGTGGAAACCTTATCGGGAACCACAACATCAACAGCAGTGTCGACCACAGCAACAAAAATTTAGGCATGTTCAGCAGAACATACCGGGATTCCAGGCTGGTGGGCTGTCATCTTCTACATTGGGTATTAGGACTACTGGACCGAAGAAGGGGTGTTGTATGTGTGGGGAGCCACACTACCAGTGCGACTGCTCTGTGGAGAGGACTAGAGCATCTGGATCATCCAAACCCACTACCGTAGGAGATTTGGGAAAGGCCCATCAGATTCATGCAATGGTGAATAACTTCCAGGCTGAGCACTAGTCGACCGTGCTCAAGATGATAGGTATCGTCGTTGACCAGACCCTTAGTATTTTGATAGATCTCAGTGCTACCAAGAGTTTCATTTCTGGTGCAGCACTAATAAGGATAAGGTAAAGGTAGTCGAGCAGGATGAGTTTATCTTCATAGAAATGTCTTCGAGAGCCAAACAGAAAGTTGGAGGAAAGGTTACGGGTTGTATCCTTAACCTGGCATATTTTTTCACTAGAGCCAACTTGTACATCACGATCTTAGGATATTATGACATCGTGATCAGTATGGACTGGTTGGAATCGCATGAGGTGATAGTCAACTGTAAGACGAAATAGTTAAGCTCGGTCGATGATGAGGGATAGAGACGTGTGATTGTAGGATGGAACTGGGAAGTTTCCTTGAGGTTTATCTCTTCCTTGCATCTTCGAAAGAGCATGCACAAGGGATGTAATATCTATGCGATCCTTGCATTAAATGAGAAGGGAGTAGCGGAAGGTATAGAACACCTTCTTGTGGTGAGAGATTTTGCAAAGGTATTTCCAGAGGAGTTACCTAGGATGCCACTGGAGAGGGAATTGGAGTTTACCATAGACCTAAAACTGGGGACTGAACCAATAGAGAGAGTGCCTTATTGTATGTCGACCCCAGAGTTACAGAAGTTGAGAATAAAACTGAAAGAATTGTTGGACCTGGGACTGATACGTCCAAGTGTGTCACCCTAGGGTGTGCTTGTTATATTCATATGAAAGAAGGATGGGTCATGGAGGCTCTGCATTGACTACCATCAATTGAAGAAGGACACGATCAAGAATCAGTATCTTTTGCCAAGGATTGATGATATGTTCGATCAAATGAAGGGTGCGATGGTGATATCAAAGATCGATTTGCGATCAGGGTATCACCAGTTATGGATCAAGGAGGATGATGTCCCTAAGACTGACTTTAAGACAAGTTTTGGAAATTATGAGTTTATTGTTTTACCATTTGGACTGACAAATGCCTCAGGGGTATTCATGAGTTTGATGAACGACGTGTTCCGTGAGTACTTGGACTATTTCATCCAAGTATTCATTGACAATATTTTGATTTACTCTTGGATGAAGGAGGAGGATGACGAGCACTTGTGCTTGGTACTACAGTGTCTACGAGAGCACAAATTGTTTGGGAAGTTGTCCAAATGCTCATTTTATCAATCAAAGATTCACTACTTAGGGCATGTCATCTTCGGTGAAGGTATCATCGTCAATCCAACAAAGGTCGAGGCTATTATGGAATGGCCTGCATCGACGAATGTCCCGAAAGTGCGTAGCTTCATGGGTTTGGTAGGATAATATCGACGGTTCACTGAGGGATTTTTGAATATAGAAAATTCGATCACGAAATTGCAGAAGAAGAGCAAGAAGTTTTTTTGGACCGAAAATGCGTGGAAGATTTTAGGAGGCTCAAGGAGTTGTTGACAATGGAACCGATACTAAAGGTCCCTGACATGGACACAAACTTCTTGGTATGCACCGATGCATCCAAGGAAGTCTTATGCAGAGTCTTGATGCAAGACGGACGAGTGATCGCTTACATATCGAGGAAACTAAGAAGGCGTGAGGAGAACTATGCGACGCACGATTTGGAGTTGTTAGCCATAGTATATGATTTTGATCTAAAAATAGGGGGCTGACTTGTTTTTCTATGCAAGCACCCTCTACTCCATCAAAATAAACTTCAGGACCTTGCTCAATGTCTTAGTTATGCAAGATAAATTATGTGCCAACTTTATTCATCTTCTAGGTGTTTATGTGTGATGAATTTTTAATGGTTAAATATGTTGTTTAAATAAAATACAATAGCAACATAACTGCAGAAAATGTAACCAGCAAACTCAGAACAATAACAAGATGATAAAGGAGTTCGCCTCCAACTGGGATACATCTCCTTGAGCCTCCATCAATGGACTAGGCTCTCTAGGATTAGTTTGTCAAAAGTTATTTTACAAGTTGTTGATCAACTCCAATGGATTTACTGACTGTATCATTGGGTTCAGAATACATAAAATCCCCAAAAATGACTAATAAAACTCTGAAAAAAAGACCATGGCTCATCTGGGCATGACCTCTTCTACATGTGACCTTGAGCTTCCCTGAGCTTCCTTGTGAAAAAAGACATGTAAAAGTCCTCAAATTCCTATGAAACTTGTCCCAATGTGTTTAGAGCATAAAAATTAGTCAAAAATGACTATTCAGTCATAGAAAATAGACTTGGGATCATCTGAGCATGGCCTCTTTCAATGGTGGCCCTAAGCTCCCTAGAGCTCCCTGAAAATTCAAAGTAGCAAAACCTGCAAAATAAGTCTCCAAATTCCTTTGAAAACTATTCCAATGGATTCTGAACATCTAAAAACCCCTAGCTGAGCTTTTTTGGCACCTCATTTGGCCAAAAGATGAAGAAGTTAGGCCTCTTGTCATTTTCCTCCTTCAAGCTTGTTGTATCTGGTTCACCAAAACACACTCTTGTGTGAGTAACCTGGCTTTTGGGCGTTTCCTATGCCTAAACCCAACACAAGCACTGTTTCCAATATTCACGCCAATTTGTCGAACAGTTAGGGAGCTAAGCCCCCAAAATGCAAAGGTGTTGGGAGCATGGGGGGCCATGTGGCCACATTCCAGCGCCAAAATAGGCCCTCATTGCAAGAATGACTGTGGGATTGACAAGTGGTGGGTGAAAATGGCTATCTGTTTGAAAACAATCCACATGCAAACCTATGTGGAGTGGTCACATGGGATAAGGCGCACAACCAAGGGTTGGGGCTAAGCCCCAGCCCGGACCCGCATCCAAAACTATACAATATACGAAATTAAATATATGTGAACACACATATATATTAAGAAACAAATGGTGGTGCGTTGGTTGGGTGGCCATTGCTAAAGCGCTCCACTGTGGGGGAGGTCTGAGATTCGATCCCCATGAACTCCATATAATTTTTACACACCATAACCAAAACAGGGTTCCACGTTGCAGCCCACGCCTGGGCCACGTGGCACCTTCCAATTTGCCATTAAAGCACCATGTGTCAAAATCTCATTTTCCCACATGTCTGTCCAAAATGTCAACTCAACATATTGCCATGTCATCTTGCCAAATCAACTGACATGTCACCTACCATGTGTGAGGTCGTACCCTGCCACGTCAGCATGTACGGATTGTACAGACTGTACAGTCAACATTTTTTTGCATCTGTGGAAAATTGAACAGAATGTGATATCTCTCTCATTCGATGTCTTCTTGACCATGTTTGAAGTGATTTGGGTTCATGCCGACGAGGCCTACGCATCGTTCATTTTGAAGCGATTCTGAACACTTTCAATTTTGGGCTAAATTTTGACCCCTGGTCCAGATTCTGATCATGCCTTCCCACTAAAAGGCTTTTGGACCCACAAAAGTTGATGATTATATATCTGAGCTTCAATACTCTTCTTCTTCCCAGTTCTGTCAACTGATTCTACTTAAAAAGTCTTTTTGACAATCACCTGGGTACATTGATATGCCTTGCACTGCAACTGGCTATGTCCCTCAACCATTGTTCTTTGGTTGCTGCTAACCCACTGTTCTTTTTGTTCTTGGAAGACTAATAGCCTTCCCACTAAGAATCAAGTCCCTCTTGTGAAATATTTGGCGTCAACACTATCCGCTCTACAATGGCTGCAAGATTCTTTCCTACGACATCTTGTCACAAACAAAGAAAACCATCAATCTTGAAAAAAAAAATTATACAAGACTGAAAATGATGCCAACAAAGTCCTTTTCTCTTCAAGAGAACGGTCACATCTTGTACTTCATCAAGGTACATGGCATTTTCCTGCATCTTGGTGTACTCAAAATCGACTTAGAAGCCAACAAACACCATCGACTAAACAGAAGTCAAAAAAACATGCTTGACACAACATAGTTGTTAAGACAACATCGACACATGTCGAGACTCGTTTGAAACACATTGACATTCCCAATGACAAGTCGACATTCATGATACACAACCCTACTACATTCATGAGTCACTCAATGAAACTATCACAAGTTCACTATCTACACATACAAAATCTCATGCATGTGCATATCTCTTCAACTCTCCTTCAAGTAAAAACATAAGTACATAAACCCAAAAACATGTGGGTACAAGCGCTGAAAATGAAAAATCTATATGGATGCAACAAGTGAGTATCATACCCATCTTTTACATCCTCCTAGCGAAGTTATGCAACAACAAGAATGCCTTTGAAAGAGTTTCATTCACATGCAAAATTGTATCATACAAGTTGTGATAAGTTTCTACAACTTGTCAAACTTTCAATAGAAACACATACATAAGGCTGAAATGTGCATCTACAAACAAAGAAATGCAAGCCTTACTTGTTCAAGAAATCTAACCATTTCTTACCAAGCCAAGTCAATGGTGACTTTTTCTACTGAATATCGTCTTCTTGTGAATCATCTTGACTCACATCAATGATGGAATCTCCTCTTCCATTCTTTCCAGTCTCTTTATCCATCTTCTTCTCATGAAGTCGATGAGTGGTTGGATGCAATGTCCAACATTGGTCAATGAGATGACCTCTCTTCTGGCAGTGAGTGCAATTCTTTTTCATTTTCTTTTCAAGTTTCCTTTGCTTGGAAAGTTTCTTGAATGTGGTCAATGTTTTCCAACATCTTGAAACATGATGGTTATCTAAAACACAATATGTACATGGACTTTTTCTTCCATTTTTACATGCAAATTTACCATGCTTAACATAATCAAAAGCAACTGAATTATAGGAAGAAATATACCTTGAACATTCACCTTTATCGCCTTCTTGAGGAGGTGAATTTGAAGAGTTACTATCTCTCTTTTGAATACCAACAACAGTGTTCTTGTCCTCATGGCTATCACAATTCTCTTGTTTCATACCTTTGCATTCATCTTGAACACATACTTTGCATTCTTGAGGGATTGAACTTGCAACAAAAGTTCTTGAACTTTCACTTTTATTGCCTTCTTGAGGAGGTGAATTTGAAGAGTTACTAGCTCTCTTTTGAATACCAACAAATATGTTATTTTCTTCATGGCTGTCACAGCTCTCTTGTTTCCAACATTTGCATTCATCTTGAACACACACTTTGCATGCTTGAAGGATTGAACTTGAAACAAAAGTTGTTCTTGGAACTTTTTCCCTTGTCTCCTCAACTTTGGAATATGCTCCATCTTTGTATTCATAACCAAGACCCATATACTTCAGCCTCTCCTCAAAAACAATAGGCTCAACAATGTCGTGTGCATGCTTTCCTAACCCTTTACCTTCATAGCCCTTTTTTAACAATAACTTGGACCATGTTCCTCTAGTGTGATTTTCAAAAACACCAAAGCATTCATCTTGAGATGAATTTGAAGAAAAGCTAGCATTACATACCTCATGTTCATGCATGTACCTGGTAAGGGTTTCCTTTTCCTCATGGAGTTGATTCTCCATCTCATGCAACTTTTCAAGAAGCTAGTGCTTCTCCTCCTTCATAGCCATAAACTGCTCTTGAAGGACAATGCTCTTCTTTCTATCTTCCCACATCTCTTCCACCATATCTCTCATGGTTAGAAACTCCTCCAACATATCTTTGTCAAATAACTTGGCTAATGAAGATGTATGAGAACTCTTATTGTTTGAAGCTTCCTCCATCCTTGCAAGATATCAAACTTCAACACAAAACTTTCACAATAATACCAACAACTAAAATCTCTAGCTATCAATGACAATCACATGAGCAAAACTATGCTCTGATACCACCTGATCTGAAAATAGGGAGCTGGCTTGTTTTGCTATGCAAGCACCCTCTACTAGGCTCTCTAGGATTAGTTTGTAAAAAATTCTTTTACAAGAAGTTTCTCAACTTCAATGGATTTACCGATTATACCATTGGGTTCAGAATACATAAAAACCCCAAAAATGACTAATAAAACTCTAAAAATGGACCATGGCTCATCCGAGCATGACTTCTTCTACATGTGCCCTTGAGCTTCCCTGAGCTTCCTTGTGGAAAAAAACACTTGTAAAAGTCCTCAAATGCCTCTAAAAACTATCCCAATGTGTTAAAAGCATAACAATTAGTCAAAAATGCCTATTCATTCACAGAAAATAGACTTGGGCTCATCTGAGCATGACCTCCTTCAATGGTGGCCCTAAGCTCCCTAGAGCTCCCTGAAACTTCAAGGTAGAAAAACCTACAAAATAAGTCTCCAAATGCCTTTGAAAACTGTACCAATGGATTCATAACATCTAAAAACCTCTAGATGGGCTTTTTCGGCACCTCATTTGGCCAAAATATGAAGAAGTTAGGCCTCCTTCCATTTTCCTCCTTCAAGCTTGTTGTCTTTGGTTTGCCAAAACACACTCCTGTGTGAGTAACCTGGCTTCTGGGCATTTCCTGTGCCTAAAACCAGCACAATCATTGTTTCAACAATTCATGCCAATTTTTCAAATATTTAGGGAACTAAGCCCCCAAAACACGAAGGTGTTGGGTGCATGGGGGGCCATGTGGCCACGTCCCAGCACCAAAATAGGCCCTTGTTGCAAGAATGATTGTGGGCTTGACAAGTGGTGGGAACAAATGGATATCCATTTGAACAAAATCCATGCACAAACCTATTTGGAGTGGTCACATGGGATAAGGCGCACAACTGAGGGCTGGGGCTAAGCCCTAGCCCGGACCCGCGTCCAAAACTATACAATATACGAAGTTAAATATATGTGAACACACATATATATTAAGAAACAAATGGTGGTGCATTGGTTGGGTAGCCATTGCTAAAGCACGCCACAATGGGGGAGGTCTGGGATTCGATCCCCTTCAACTCCATATAATTTTTACACACCATAACCAAAATAGGGTGTCATGTGGTAGCCCACGCCTGGGCCACGTGGCACCTTCCAATTTGCCATTAAAGCACCATATGTCAAAATCTCATTCGCCCACATGTCTACCCAAACTGCCAACTCAACATCTTTCCATGTCAGCTTGCCAAATTATTTGACATGTCACCTACCACGTGTGAGGCCGTACCCTGCCACATCATCATGTATAGACTATACAGACTATACAATCAACATTTTTTTGCATGTTTGGCAAATCGAACAGAACACAATATCTCTCTCATCTGATGTTCGTTTGACCCCATTCAAAGTGCATTGGGTTCATGAAGAGGAGGCCTATGCACCCGTTCATTTTGAAGTGATTTTGAACAATTTTAATTTTGGGCTAAATTTTGACCCCTGGTCCAGATTCTGATCAGCCTTGAAGGTTTGGAGACACTACCTTGTCAGACGAAAATTTGAACTAAAGACTAACCACTGTGGACTACAACACATCTTTATGCAAAGAGACCTAAATGCACGATAACGAAGTTGGTTGAAATTTCTTAGAGAGTACGACTTCAAGATTACTTACATAAAAGGAACAGTGAACCAAGTGGCAGATGCATTGAGTCGGAGACCACACATATTTTTAGTGTTGCCTCTTCCGAATCTACGTCAAAAGATTCTAACTTTATAGCATGGTGATGACTGGTACAAAGAGGTCGAGGGTTTTATTGGACAAAACACAATGATGGTACTAAGATTTGAAGGATTTACATTCGACGATGATGGATTATTGAGGTTTAAAAATCAGATTTACGTACCACCAAACAATGAGTTGAGTTTGATCCTAAATGAGGCTCATAGAGTTCTGTACATGGCTCACCCAGGAGTCACGAAGATGAGGGTAGACCTTAAACCCTTATTCTTCTGGAAGGAAATGAAGGAATATATAGTCAACTATGTGGCCAAATGTCTAGAATCTCAATAGGTAAAGGTTGAACATAGACATCTAGCAGGATTACTACAAACACATGCTATTCCAGAATTGAAATGGGAGGTTATTTTGATGGATTTTATTGTTGTATTTCCACTGACGGCAAGGAGACATGAATCGATTTTCATAATAATAGACACTCTGACAAAGAGTGCTCACTTTATTCATGTGCATACGACATATCAGGCACCTGACATAACTAGAGTTTTCATCAGTGAGATTGTGAGGTTGCATGGCGTGCTTAAGAGGATTATATCTGATCGAGGATCGGTGTTTACTAGATGATTTTGGATGAGTTTCCAAGAGGCCTTGAGAACCCAACTTAACTTCAGTACTTTGTATCACCCGGAGACTGACAGGCAGGCTGAACGAACGAACCAAACCTTGGAGGACATGTTGCACATGTACGTGATGGACCAAGAAAAGCGTTGGGAAGAATTATTGCCACTAGTGGAGTTCGCTTATAACAACAGTTACCAAAACACCATTAAGATGGCACCTTTGGATTTTCTTTACGGGAGACCATGTCGGATGCCTTTGAGTTGGGATCAAATTGAGGATAGGGTCCTGGTGGGACTAAAAGTGATCCAAGAAATGGAAGAGAAAATTCAAACAATAAGACAAAGGATTAAAGAAGTGTAGGATCGGCAGAAGAGTTATGCTGATGTGCACCGTGTCGACCGTAGTTATGAGGTCGGCGATCGAGTCTTCTTTGTGGGTTAAACCGCATAAGAGCTTGATCAAGTTTGGAAAGGGAGCTAAACTCTCTCCTAATTTTTTGGGACCTTTCAAGATTGTGGAGAGAAAGGGGCATGTGGCCTATCGACTAGTCATTCAAGAGGCTAGTGGAACCCTTGGAGCATGTGGTGCATCCTGAAGGGCACGTCACACAAGAAAAATGGGAAGAGGCAAGTGGCACCCTTGGAGCACGTAGTGCATCCTGAAGGGCACGTCGCGCAAGGGAAACAGATGAGGCGAGTGGCACCCTTGGAGCACCTAGTGCGTCCTGAAGGGCACGTTGCAGTGTTAATGATAAATGAATGAACCTAGATGGCCTTAGGATGAATAACGTGATAAGAATTTTTTAAAACAAATTCCCTAATAAAATGTCGCCCAGCACGAAAATTAAAGTCTAGGTCTAAATTATACTAGTGGGATAATTTTCTCTATCCTTTATATATATATATATATATATATATATATATATATATATATAAATAAAAATAAAATAAATAATTGTTTTATTATATTAGGATAATTTAAAGCTTATTAAATAAAAAGGGAAAAGGGGAAAGAAGAAAATCTAAAATATTAGGAAACTAGGAAAAGAGGGAAGCATAAAAAGAAAAAGGAAACACAAGGGAAAAAGCAGAAAGTCAAACTTAGTAAGGTATCTACCATTTAAGAAAATTCTAATCCTAAATTGATCTAGCAAATTAATAATGGGGAAAGTCATTAAAACCTGTAAGAGAATTTGGGGACACCTAGGAGCGATTCTAGGAGTGACTCTAGGTGGGTGAGGGAAATAAAGGTAAGTAATTAATTAAAGAAATTAATTTATGGAGGAATGAAGGGGATGGGTGACACTTGTACGGGGAGGATGTTTAGGAATTAATTTTTAAACATTAATTTAAATGGGATTTTTAGAAAGTAAGGGACTTCGAAACTCTATATAATGGAGGGAGGAGAAGGATGATGGATCTGTTTTTTGGTGTATCATTACGCTGCAGAAATCTATACTTGACTGACTTAGCTTGTGGGAGTTGGGATACCCATCTCGGTGAGCTGTGGTAGCTCAGCCTTTCCAGGCGAGTTGGGAGATAGTTGATACTTTGGTTAGTGTGTGTGGCCCCTTTGTGGCTTGGGGGGCTAAGGGGGAAGAAGAGTACCCCTAGTGTTGGTTGGGAGGTACCGGTAAAGTATCATAGATCGACAAGCGGGAGTTTCACAGATCACGCAAGACATCAACTCAGAGCGGGCGATCAGGCAACATTACGCTTTCATTATTCTTTTGCATGGTAGATTGTAGTATGATTTATGCTTGGATCTACATGTTTATTTGGGTAAGAAAATTGATTTTCTCAACGTTCTAGTTGGTGACTGAATCTTTCCATATCCTTTAGCTCGATGATTGATTGACTCCCATGGCCTTCGATTCTCGGCATGTCTTGACCACCCTGTCGTGAATTGATTTGTGAAGATTGTGGTTGTTTTGCCTTTCGTCTCTATACTGCTATCTTGGAATGTAAAAATATTTTATTTCAATCTGCGTTTTTATGTTGGCATCCTGAAAATGGAAAAACAATTTAATTTCTAAGTTTGCATTATTATATTTGGTACACTAGAATTGGATAAATGATTTGTGTTATTTCTCTGTCTGCGTTTTACATTTGGTAACCTGGTAAGAAGTACAAAACGTTTTTGTTTTCCTGTATGCGTTGGCATTGGCATCCTGGCAATGAAAAAGGGAAACCTCAGTTTATTCATCCCTCTCTATGTTGTTTTTTTTTTTTTTACCCTGGTGCATTTGCCTAGCGTTTTACCTTTTAAATATTGGCTGCAATTTGGCTTCAGTCTAGTGCGTTTGCCCAGCGTTTTTCTCTTTAAATAATGACTGCAGCATGAATGTCCTTTTGGGCATCCTTGACCACGCTTTTTCTTGGAAATAGTGATTGAGTTACTATTAAAAACGCCCACGAAATTGCTCTAATTGACTTCCTAAGCTAGTTTTATTTACCCACATTTTTTCCATTTGAAAGTTGACAGAATCGTTGTTTTAAATGGCCACGATTTTGCCTTTAAATTTAGACTAAGATTTTTGTTTTAAATGTCCACGATTTTTCTTTGAATGAGATTGAGATTTTTGTTTTAAACACCCATGAATTTTCTCTAATAGATTGACTAATTTGTTGTTTAAAATGCCCACAAATTTTCTCTAATAGATTGATTGAGTTGTTGTAATTGCCCATGAATTGGCCTTTAAATGTTGAATGAGTTTGTTGGAAAGGGGCATGAGATTGCTTTATTATTTGCCAGAACAATTGCTACAATTAATAGCCATGTTAATTGTGATGTTAAATGCTCTATTAATTGCCTTATTATTTTCCAGAACAATTGCTACAGTTAATTGCCTTCTTAATTGCAATATTAAATTCTTTATTATTTGCCTTATTAATTACCAGAAGAATTGCTATAGCATGTGAATGGTCAGCAGATTCCTTCTTATTGATTAAAAGGCCACGAGTTGCCTAATTTTCTGACTGCGCCTTTTAACCTGTAAATGACATTAGTTCTAGGCAGCCAACTAATGCTTCATCATTTATGCCCTAAGTTCTTACCTTTACCTGGTAGTGAATCTTATTGAAGGCATAAGGCAGTAAATATAATTAGGTGCATGGCCTTAGTCTCTCGTTGAATGTATAAGGCTTTATGGCATTTACACTTCTTAGTCAATTCCTTTAATGTTGTAGACAACTGTCATTTTGGTACAGTGAGTAAAGATAGATGCATGTGGTAATTTATTGATTTAGTAAATGCATAGTTGTTGCTTTCTGCCATGATGCAGTTAATGTTGTTTTTGCTATATTAATTGTTAGATTAATTGTCCTGTTAGATGCCTTGTTATTTTCTATATTAATTGTATTAATGGTAGTATTCTACATTAATATTGTTACTATTGTTATTAAGTTAATGGATAGTTGGATGGAGATTTTGGATGAATATAGAATTGGCCATTTAGGTTGTGTTGATGATTAAAATTTGATTGGTGAGTAAGGACTGGATTGCAAATTTTAGACTCGCTAAATTGAATTATAATTGAGGTTAGAGGGAATTTATAATTATAGTTTTAGTATTGACTAATTATATTTGCAAGATTTATTGTATTAACACTTATTTAGCGGGCACATTATTGACTAATTCTAACTCGATGTGCCCCATTAGAATGAAACCCATGTTAAAATAGAATGTAATCACGGAGCGGTTAGACTAGGTGATTGGTGGGGTTGGGGACGATGTCGTGTGGGCTGGTGTCACCCCTTGTCTTCATCCTCTTGTTTTTCGTCGACTTTTTGTGTGGGGTGTAGGTATAGTCTCCCAGTCAGTACTCAACTCCTAGCACATCGGATTTTTCTAGAGTCCTTGGTCTGGATAGCTTATGTTTGCACCAAGGTATTGACGCACCCATCACCTGGAAACAACATGATTCCTGATATGGGGATCATGGTGTTCCCTATGGGATAGCGGAGAATGAGATCTTTGTTGGAGCCGGTGCATTATGTGTGAGTGTTGTTGGGCATTGTAAGTTGATTGGGGCGCATGGGTTGAACGCCTTCAGGGGTTGGGTTCGCATGCCTTGAGGTTCTTGTCTTTTTCGTCTAGGTCATTGTGTCAAGATGGGGATGTTTTCCCTTAGCTTGTAGGCGTGCTCATGTTTGTGTCAGGCGGGTAGTCATTCCTCCTTGTTATTCTGTGCATGTTTTGGCCAGTCGCCTTTGTGCCTATGTGTGGTGTCATATTTTTCTATTTCCTAGGTTGTGTGCTTCTGCTCGTCATCTGTGGTGTGGTCAAACTGTTGTCGTCATTTCCTTCTTGCCTCTTAACCCTTNAAAAAAAAAAAAAAAATTGCACTTCTGCTTCACTTGTAGTCATAACGAAGGGGTCATTACAAGAACACATACATTATCTCTATATAAAAAAGGTTAATTGTAACCCTATGGACCTGTTTATAACACATATCTCTATACCTATTATGTACACCATTTTTACATAAGATCAATGTAATCCAAGGTAATTATAGTACAAGCAATACACTCCTTGTAATATACTCTATATCCATAACACATATTATGAATCAAACCCATGATGTTCAAATAAGATAGGGTATGCTTAGCTATTATGCATCTACTTACAAGAACTTATCATTGTTTAATAAAGCTAGCGTAATTACAGATATTACGTACTATTAATCACATATAGTATAATGATTACACTATTGTTTTCCATAAGATGATATTGGAGTATGAAGTATAGTAGTAAGCACATAGTAAGAAGATTAGTATAACTAATTAGATAACAAGTGTGTTTGATCACTTTAACTAGTACATAACAAGGGTGAAAGAAGGATATAAGCTTAGTTACATCTCATTGTTATTGATATAATGAAAATCATTGTGCTCTCCATATTTGGTGTTTACTTATAACTCATCTCATACGAGATCAAATAATAGGGTTGAACAAGGGTTACATATCAGTTTGGTTATGAGGTAGTTAATTACATTATAGCTTATAGGAAATGAACATGGTTCGACAAAGAGAAATGGTTGTGATTAGCAAACACTATTGGATTACTAGTTGAATAGGGAAACATAGTAGATTGAGTCATAATTACAGGTATTGTATATTACTAATAGTACAAGCATAATACTATTGGTTTAATCATACATAATTACCCTAATAATATCTAAGCTGCTTAGTTGGAGCTGAAACAATTATGGCATAGATTATACAAGTGCATTACTTATATATAATATGATAGATAAAACAATATTATCATGTAGACCCTCGACCCTTGGGCCGAGATTCGCACAGGATCGTTCTAAATTCTCCTCAAGTCGAAGTGGCTCTCTCAGATGCCTATTGGAACCTCACGAATCCGATCCACAGGTCCTTCGTGAAAACCCGCCCTACGCAACCTAACACTAGGTGTGAACCTCACATCCCCTTGCGACCACAACAAGGCCTTAATGCAAGCGCCTTTTGTGACTCACGATTTCACAAGTTCGTGAGTCGATGACCCTCAACTCCTCTTTTCCAAACCTTCGATACCTAAGATGATGATACAGGTATGGCTCCCTCCTCGCCAGTGCCTCTACAAGAGACCGTCGGCTAGGGCCTAACTTTAGCACCCCTCGCAACCCGCAACTTCGAGAGTTGGAGTGTTGAGCCCTTGTGCTTCTCCTTTACGAAATCCCGAAGCACGATGAGTCAATGATGGGTTGGCTCTTTTAGCATGATTCGCAACTCATGACTTCGTGAGTTGGAGTGTTGAACCTCCATGCTCCTCCTTTGCGAAACCCCGAGACGTGAAAGTTCAATGATGGGTTGGCTCCTTCCAAGGTGACGTGTGTCCACCACGTGTCACTCACTTCCACCTTTCTCTGGGCCTTTTATTGTTACACCACCTATCAACCACACGGTCCCCACTTAATGGATGTGCCACGTGTTCACACGAGCCCTCGACACTCAGCACTTTGCGATGTCTGTAGTCGAGAAGAAATTATTTCAACCCTCGAACACCCAATATGTGATACCACGTAGAGGTTCTGATCCAATGGTTCTCCCATGGCTTGGATCCAATGGTCTCGATCTTTCCTCCCAGTGCCAATCCAATGGCAGTTGTAGATCCTCCTTGAGCACATGCTTCTTCCTTCCCCTTGGAAGATTTTCAAAGTTTCAAAGGCCTCAACCTTTGCTTCCTCTGTGAACTCAATTCCTTTGGATATCGCCTTCGTTCTAGGAACGTTGTCCCTCCATAACTTCGTTCACTCTAAAACCTTAAAATGTTTCTAGACCTCTGCACTCCTTCCAGGGTCCTTGCACACTACTATTCTATCTGTCTTGAGCTTTTCCTTCTCGAACCTCTAAGGGATTCAACCCTTGCCTCCTCGTTCAAATAAAGATTGGTGCCCTCTTGGTAGCCTTCTATTCAAGCACTCCTTACTGAACCTGCAGGGTGTTCAGTAACCCTATGAGTGTCTTCCCTGTGACACTACCTTCTTCTGAACTCATAATAGAGTTACTCCTATGCACTTCCTAGCACTTGCTCAATTCCCTCCTAGCAGAGCTTCCACAGAAGCCTCGGTGATTTTGTTCTCTCTGTGCCTTCCTCTTCACAGTCTTACCTCCAAGGTATTTAACAACCCTAAGGTTTCTCCTTGAGTCAATGACTTCAGCTGGTGCACCCTATTGGCACGTCTCTGTCTGAACTCCATAGAATTTCAAAAGTGCACTCCTTTCACTGGCTTGCATAACCCGTAGTATACTATCATGCAACCTCTTGCAAGAAGCCACAAAGAACCCCAAACCTGAAATCAAAGAACTCACAGATAGGAAAACCTATCTATCTCCTGTAGATGGAACTTAACATACATCTATAGCATGAGTGAACACACAACATTCATAAAAGACACATCAACACATAGAAACACATAAGCAGGATATACTGCTTTGTATTAACATCAATGTCTGATTACAATGTGTTCGAGCTTAGACTGCAACAGAGTCTCAACTCCTTCTCTCTTTTTCTCTCTGTTCTTCTCTCCTCCTTTTTTCTCTTTTCTCTATCTGACTAATCCTATAGATACAAAGGATATATTTAAAAAAGGGGGCTCCTCGAGCTCTTCCCTCCATCTCACCAACTCTCATTAAATTTCATTCAATTACATTGAATGGTTTTCTAGTCCAAATCAGATCTAGATCTCAGCCTTACAACCATTGAAGATGGTTTCTAATCACAGCCTGTGCACATGCATGGTTTTGGCTCTTCGTCCTTACAAACATTTAATATATTTAATTCAAATTCAAAATTTGAAAGTGATAGGGTTGCGCCTCTCCTCTCCATTGAATGCACACTTGACGTGCTGGTTGGCTGGTGAGTAGCTGGCATTGGAGCGATGTTCCTGCATCATACTCCTCTGCTATGAAAAAATCATGAGCTCCTACTCATGAGCTTCCCAACATGGCTATCGAAATCCACCTGGATCCCAAACAGTTCTCTGGAGTTGTCCATCTGCTCCACTGCTTCACTGCTGCTACTACTGCTACTACATTTGTTGCCCTACTGCTATGGCAGGTTCTTTTATGTCCAGCTTCTCCTCGCTGATAGCTTCCAGTGCTGACCTCAACATCACCCTTCTAATCTTCTCAATCTCCTTGTCCAGCTTCTCCCATGGTTGGCTCTCCTTTCACAACCTGCTCCGCTGCACTTCTTCCCTACAAATGGGTAGATCATCTCGATCCCCCAGACTATCTTCTTCCTTTGTGGCCTCATCTTTCCACTCTACTGCAAAATTTAGTTCTGCAGTCTTATCTTCTTGACTGATCTATTATTCAGTCATCTGCTCTAACAGACTTGCTTTTTCCATTTCTCCTTATGTTAGTGCATCTCCAGCTTCCTCTAGCTACTCCTCAGACTGGAATTCTGATTCACCTTCTACTGCATGCCTCAGTATTACAGTCATCATCATCTATTCATCTCCCTAGCTGAAATTTCTGAGTGATTACTCGTAATGATCCTCTACTAACATATGCATGATTGTTTTCTCTCGACAGTGATCTACTGGTTTTGGATTGTTCAACCAATCCTCCAACATTTCTATCTCCTTATCCCATGGAGTGAGAATCTCAACTATGTTCTCCTCTTCTGCTACATCTTCCAGTGTTGTAGTTATCCCCTGCTCAACCTCTTGATTGAAATTTTTGAGCAATTTCTCTAAATGCTCTTCTTCCTTAGCTAGGTCAGGTTTTGATGTCTATCCCAGTTCTTCCTTCTCTTTGACAGTCACAATTGGATTTCCTTATGCTGTTGTTGAACCCGCAACATCTTCTCTGGCCTCATCTTGGCTGCTTGGTAGGAATATCTGAATTCCTCCAATGACCAGAAGACATTTCTGATCCTCCTTCTCTATCAGCTCTCCATGCTGATATGAAATCTCCCCTGAGTTCATGAGACTTTCAGACAATCTCAACTGCACTCTCTTTCCCACCTGGCAATATGGGATTTCCTCTCTCTCTCTCTGCCCACCTAGCAATCCATGAGATCAGTCGATCCCATCTCAGTGCCCACCTGACAACTTGAAAGTTCCTCACTGCTCACCTAGAAGTCTCTGAGATCGTCCAATGATCCCATCTGATTTCCCATCCGACAACTTGAACTTTCTTCACTGCCTTCCTGGCAGTTCACAAGATCTTCCCTTGATCTCTTCTCCTCTTCATCACTGATATTTCTCCCAGATTCTGGTTCACACACATGAACCATCTATTATGTGGCCCTGACACTTTTCACATACCTCAGCCACCTCCTCAACAACCTTCATTGTTCTCTGGCCAACAATTTCTTGACTGACCACTTTGCTTTCCTCCTCAGAGGCCACTCATACACCCAATGTGTATTTGCATTCTATTGCACCCGCAGTGAAATCTCTTCCATTCTCACCCTCACCTCAACGAGTTATTTATCCATCTCATCTTTTCTCTGTTACTGGTGGTTCTTCTTTCCACCGCATCCATGGTCTTTAGTAGCCATCTTCCTATTCTTGTCTGCCCTCCTGGAAAACTTGTTGTTGTCACTCTGCAACTGTGAGTGATTCCAGCATCTCCTATAGTCCTCCTGACTGTATTTTGACTACTGCGCACCGCAGTAACCTTCACAGAGCTTCAACACTTTTTCTTCCTTTTCTTTTGTCTGTAAGCAAATCTCAACATTCTATTGCTTATGTCGCCTACAGAAGTCAAATCCCACTCTGATACCACTTTGATGCATATCAGACTACTCCTTCTCCTCTAGCTCCTTCTGACTAAAATATACACACAAGATCAGGCTCTGATACCACTTTAATTCATATTAGACTACTCATTCTCCTCTAGCTCCTTCTACCTAAAATATACAGACAAGATCAGGCTCTGATACCAAATTCATGTAGACCCCCGACCCTCAGGCCGAGATCCACACAGGATCATTCTAAATTCTCCTCGAGTCAAAGTGGCTCTCTCGAATCCCTATTGAAACCTCACGAATTAGATCCATAGTTCCTTCATGAAAACTCGCCCTACGCAACCTAACACCAGGTGCGAGCCTCAAATCCCCTTGCGACCACAACCGAGCCTTAATCCAAGCGCCTTTCATGACTCGCGATCTCATGAATTCATGAGTCGATGACCCTCGAATCCTCTTTTTCAAACCTCTGATACCTTAGATGATGATACAGTTATGGCTCCCTCCTCGCCAGCACCTCTACAAGTGACCAGTGGTTAGGGCCTAACTCTAGCACCCCTCGCAACTTGCAACTTTGTGAGTTGGAGTGTTGAGCCCTTGTGCTTATCCTTTACAAAATCTTGAAACACGATGAGTTAGTGATGGGTTGACTCTTTTAGCATGACTCGCAACTCATGACTTCACGAGTTGGAGTGTTGAACCTCCATGATCCTCCTTTGCGAAAACCTAAGATGTGAAAGGTTAACGATGGGTTGGCTCCTTCCAAGGTGACGTGTGTTCACCACCTATCACTCGCTTCCACCTTTCTCTGGGTGTTTTATTGTTATGTCACCTGTCAACCATGCGATCCCCAATTAATGGATGTCCCACGTGTTCACACGAGCCCTCAGCACTCGGCACTTCGCGACTTCTGCAGTCAAGAAGAAATTATTTCAACCCCTGAACCCCTGATATGTGATACCACATGGAGGTTCTGATCCAATGGTTCTACCGTGGCTTGGATCCAATGGTCTGGATCTTTCCTCCTAGTTCGGATCCAACGGCATCTGTAGCTCTTCCTTGAGCATGTGATTCTTCCTTCCCCTTGGAATATTTTCAAAGTTTCAAAGGCCTCAACCTTTTCTTCCTCTGTGAACGCAATTCCTCTGGATATCACTTGCATTCTAGGAACGTTGTCCCTCCAGAACTTTGTTCACTCTGAAACCTTAAAAGGTTTCTCGACCTCTGCACTCCTTGCAGGGTCCCTACACACTACTATGCTATCTGTCCTAAGATTTTCCTTCTCGAAACTCTAAGGGATTCAACCCTTTCCTCCTCCTTCAAATGGAGATTGGTGCCCTCTTGGAAGCCTTTTTTTCAAGCACTCCTTAATGAACTTGCAGGGTGTTCAGTAACCCTGTGAGTGTCTTCCCTGTGACACTTCCCTTCTTTTAAACTCAGAATAGAGTTTCTCATGTGCACTTCCTGGCACTTTCTCAATGCCCTCCTAGCAGAGCTTCCACATAACCCTCAGTGATTTTATTCTCTCTGTGCCTTCCTCTGCAGAGTCTTACCTCCAAGGTATTCATCAACCCTGAGGTTTCTCCTTGAGTCAATGACTTTAGCTGGTGCACCCTCCTGGCACATCTCTGTCTGAACTCTGCAAAATTTCATAAGTGCACTCCTTGTACTGGTGCGCCCTCCTGGCACATCTCTGTATGAACTCTGCAGAATTTCAGAAGTGCACTCCTTGCACTGGCTTGCAGAACCTACAGTGTTATGTCATGCAACCTCTTGCATGAAGCCACAAAGAACCCCAAACCTGAAATCAAGAACTCATGGATAAGTAAACCTATCTATGTTCTGCAGATGGAACTTAACATACATCTATAGCATGAATGAACACACAACATTCATAAAAGACACATCAACACATAGAAACACATATGCAGGAAAAACTGCTTTGTATTAACATCAATGTCTGATTACAATGTGTTCGAGCTCGGACTGCAACAGAGTCTCGACTCCTTCTCTCTTTTTCTCTCTGTTCTTCTCTCCTCCTTTTTTCTCTTTTCTCTATCTGACTAATCCTACATATACAAAGGATATTTTTACAAAAGGGGGCTTCTCGAGCTCTTCCCTCCATCTCACCAACTCTCATTAAATTCCATTCAATTACATTGAATGGTTGTCTAGTCCGAATCAGATCTAGATCTCAACCTTACAACCATTAAAGACGGTTTCTAATCATAGCCTGTGCACATGCATGGTTTTGGCTCTTCGGCCTTACAAACATTTAATATATTTAATTCAAATTCAAAATTTGAAAGTGAGAGGGTTGCACCTTTCCTCTCCATTGAATGTGCGCTTGATGTGTTGGCTGGCTGTGCGTAGATGGCATTGGAGCGATGCTCCTGCATCAGATTAGCTTATCATAACATAGGACACGAAGCTTGGATTAGCTATGGTTTAATTCCATAACATAGGACACACTGATCATCATATGTAACAAGGTAAAGTAATAGCATTTATTATACATATAGGATAAGCATTACTATTTTGTATAAAGGATGGTATAAGAGTTATGTATACTAATATTTAAAATAAGCATGGGATAGAAATGTTCCTATATGTTGTGATTCTTTGTACATTATAGCTATGGTAAGCATGTTCATTAAGCTAATTACTTGTGTGATACTATAATGTTCAACACTAAGCATGGGCCCTTTCCATGTACAGGAACAGGGATAGGGCCAAATTTGGGCCTGTCCCTTTACATGGACATGGCCGAATACAACCCCGTCAACAATATATACATAAATTTAAAAGATAAATTGTAACTAACAATTTGAAAATATGAAATCTAAATTTTAACTAACAATTTAGTTAACTAACAATTTCAAATTAAATTTACATATAGGATAAGCATTATTGTTTCATATAAAGGGTGGTATAAAAGTTATGTATACTCATATTTAAAATAAGCATAGGATAAAATTGTTCCCATATGTTGTGATTCTTTGTACACTATAACTATAGTAAGTGTGTTCATTAAGCTAATGACTTGTGTGATACTACTCTGTTCAACACTAAGCACGGGCCCTATCCATGTATAGGTACATGCTTGAATTCAGGCATGTCCCTGTACATGGATAGGGTTGAATATGGCCCTGTCAACAATCTATACATAAATTTAAAATCTAAATTGTAACTAACAATTTGAAAATATCAAATCTAAATTTTAACTAACAATTTCGAATTAAATTTACATACAGGATAAGCATTATTGTTTGTATAAAGGGTGGTATAAGAGTTATGTATACTAATATTTAAAATAATCATAGGATAGAATTGTTCCGATATGTTTGATTTTCTGTACACTATAACTATTGTAAGCATGTTCATTAAACTAATGACTTGTGTGATACTACTATGTTCAACACTAAGCACGAGCCATGTCCATGTATAGGGACAGGGATGAATTCGGCCCTATCCCTGTACATGGACTGGGCTGAATGAGGCCCTATCCACAATCTATACATAAATTTAAAATCTAAATTGTAACTAACAATTTTAAAATCTAAAATCTAAATTTTAACTAACAATTTCAAATTAAATTTGCATATAGGATAATCATTATTGTTTCGTATAAAGGGTGGTACAAGAGATATGTATACTAATATTTAAAATAAGAATAATATAGAATTGTTCCCATATGTTGTGATTCTCTATACACTATAACTATAGTAAGCATGTTCATTAAGCTAATGACTTGTGTGATACTACTCTTTTCAATGCTAAGCATGGGCCCTGTCCATGTACAGGGACAAGCACAAATTCAGACATGTCCCTATACATGGATAGGGCTGAAGCAATGGATCATGGCTATGGTCATGGATGCAGTCATGGATACTCTAGTCTACTCTTGGTCATGGCTTTGGGCAATGGCTCTACTCTACTGAATGTTGTTCTTGTCTTACGTCAATGGCTCTTATGTATGTAGTTCTAGTGTAGAACGACAATGGATAGAGTCATGTCCCCATGCTAATGAGTTTGATTTGAAATGATTCCAATTGATATTTCTTTATTTCAAAACTGATTGTTTCAACATAACTTATTTTGGATCTAGAACTAGATCTGGAACTGCTTGCGCTATTGTCTTTGTTGTTGGCTCTGTATCTACACATTTCATTTTCTCATTGTATTAATCATATGTTACATACTATTTTATTCCCTCAATACATAAAATCCTCTTTCATTCAAACAAAAAGGCTTCCCTACATCTACATACATTTGTCTCAAAAATTTACAAGCATTTGAAACAATTACATATCGACAGTTGGCCTTAATCAAAATAATGTATACAAAAAATCACACGTAATATACATCATTTGTACATCATGAAAATATAAATATGATATGAAATAAAACCATGTATAGATTGACTCATCTCTAACCTCCTCAAGAAAATATGGCCATGTCCCTCTACATGGACAGGGCCATATTCGACCTTGTCCATGTATAGGGATAGGCCCTAATTCGGTCTTGTCCATGTACATGGACAAGGATGAATATGACCATGTCAGCAATCTATACATAAATTTAAAAACTAAATTGTAACTAACAATTTTAAAATTTAAAATCTAAATTTTAACTAACAATTTAGTTAACTAACAATTTCAAATTAAACTTACTACTCTATTTATACCTGGACCAAATGCCTACAGCACCAATGTCTGCCCTCTCACAGCACCAATGTCTTCTTGACTTCCCATCCACCCACCCACAGCCACAACGTGCAACACTATCACCAACACCAAACACTATAACCAAGCGCTATCGCCAACACCTGATGCAGGAGCATCTCTCCAAGACAACCATGCGCCAGCCAGCCATCCAACTCAGCGCACGCATTCAATGAGGAAAGGCACATCCCTTTCATGTTTTTAATTTGAATGTAAAGGCATTTAATATTGTAAGGTTGTTAGAGCCATAGAGCCATGGATTTGAGAAGGCATTAGGTAGAAGTAGCATATAATGGTTGTAAGGTTGAGATCTAGATCCAATCTGGACTAGATAGCCATAAATTCTAAATTCAATGTAATTGAATAGAGTAGGTAGCTTGGAGGGAAGAGCTCGAAGATCCCCCTCATGTAAAATATCTTGGATCTTATTTTGAGTGAGAGTAGAGGTAGCAGAAATTAGAGAAGAGAGCAGAGAGGAGGAGCCGAGACTTTGTCAAAAGGCTAAGATCAGGAACACCTTGTAAAGGAGGAATTTGATATTAATACAAACCAGAGCAATTTTTTCTACATATTGTCTGTGTTATGTGAATTTCTATGTGTGTTCCATTTATGCTATGAATGTAAGTTATAGATGTGTGTTTACAGGGATAGATAAGTTCTTCTATCTGTAGAGTTCTTTGATTCCATGTTGGAGTTATTTGAGGCTTCATGCCAAGAGGGCATGATAGAACACTGCAGCTTCTGATAGTTAGTGCTTAGAGAGCACTTCCAATTCTACGGAATTTGGACAAAGAATGCGCCAGGAGGGTAGAGGTATTGGGATTTCAGATTTCAGGAATTTGAAGGTTTAGAGGATGAAGGACCAAAGATTAGGACTCACGGGTCTCGAAGTCCCGAAGGTATCTGAGCCACCCATTTTCAGAAGGACAGGTGTCACAAGATCCTTTCATATCAAGGATTTGAACATTGGGAAGCAGAGAAGGGAGTCTTTCGGCTTCGCTATTGGCGAAGTCCCAAAACGATCTGAACCGTTCATCTATGGAGGACACATGGAGGATATCGGGGAGTCCACCGATATTTCGGATACCAGGGATTCAAGAGAACATAGGACAAGTGTCGTAGGGGTCGCGAAGTTTCGAAACGTGAAACCCTGAAAACTCTGAAAGAACAGGGAGGACACGTGGCAACGATCCAGACATCGGAGAAATTCCCGAAAAGAAGCATTTTGGAATTTTGGCAACTGGGAATGCGAGAGGTAAGAGTTTGAAACTCTTGACCCATAGAATCCTGAAATAATTTGAGACGTTGGATCAAGGGAGGCTTTGAGCCATTGATCTTGTTCAGAGGAGGAGAACCGGAGGGTTCGTAATTTTGGTACTTCTGTATTTCGGCTACCGGGAGTACGAGAGGATAGTGAGAAATTGTTGCGCTGGGATTCGTGAAGTTCCAAAATGAGAATTCACGAAACATAGGAGGAATAGTGCTGGGAAATTTCGGCATTTCGGGATTTGGCTTTTCGGCCATCTCGAGCACAAGAAACCAGGCATTTCGGCGCTGGAAACCCCGAAGTCCCGAAAGCAACGTATTGTTGGATCGAGGTTGCGGTCACATGTTTTGGCATACCAAGTATTGGGATTTTAAAAATCTTGAGGACAAGGAGTGGGGCACAGAGTGCTGGAAACCCCAAAGTCTTGAAATGCGACATAGAGGAGAGTGAGGCTACGGTCGCCCCGGGTATCGAAATTTTAGAATTTGGCAATTCGGGGATTTTGTTACAGAGAGTCAAGCACCTCGGCATTGAAACTATGAAATTGAGAAATGCGAAGAGCCAGGGAAAACTAATCCTTGGAGGAGAAATCTGGGGAGTGGCATTTCGGAGATTCGGGGTTCAAGATTTCGGGAATCTCGAAGGCAAGGAACAAGGGCATTTCAGTGTTAGAAACCTTGAAATTCTGAAAGAGGCATGTGGTCACAGGGTAGGTGGTCACATAGGCCGGAGATTTTCATTTTGGTAGATCATCACTTCGGGTGTCAGGAGATCGAGGGGTCAAGGACTCTTGACATCAGGACTCAAGGAGTCCCAGGACCCAAAATTCCATTTCAGGAAAAGGTGGTGGTCATGCTGAGGCTGTGTGCAAGTGAAGGCTCGCACCTGTTGCATACTTGTGTAGGTGGAGTTTCACAAAGGACCTGTGGATCGAATATTGAGGTTCCAATAGGGATCTGAAGGAGCCATTTCAGCTCAGAGGTGAATTCAAGAATGATCCTTAGATCGGGAGGTCGTGCAGAACCTATTGAGGTAGGGGGGTGCTGCACCAATACCAAACACTATCACATAGCACTATCAACAAACAAACAATTCAGGAAAATGGTGACAGGCACGATGTGCAGGTAATATATAAACATTTTTTCGGCCGAAAGGTGCTTTTGTTTGAAATATTTTGTCGATTGAAATATTTTTCGACCAAAAAGACATTACCGGATAAAAAAAAATCTATCCGGCTAAAAGTGTACACTAATATCGAGGTCGTTGTCAAAGTACCATTCGATTTGACATTCAAAGGTTCGACCGAAACATATTTCGGCCAAAAAAATAGGCCTTTCGACCGAAATAATTATAATTTCGACCGAAAAAAAGGTCTCTACGAATTTTGGAGAACTGATTCTCACAAAAGTGTTACCCACCTTCATGATTTTACCCACTTAAAGTTGACTCTTCATTCCATAGGATTATAACATGATTTAGGGACTTTGTTGATTTGTTTGTATTAGAAGACAACAGTGTTGAGGTGAGGAAGGAAATGTGTCCATAGATCTGGGTCTTCATATGCAATACTAAGATTATTCTAATCAATGTTTTTCTTATGGAGATAGCAACCTTGTACTGCAAGTGCACCTGTTATAAACCCAAGGTTTCACCCCTACCCTAGCCATTCTGTTTAGGCACCTTGGCAATCATACAATACTTCCTTGTAGTTGTTTCAAGGGCTTGTCCTGCCTGCAACTACTGGAAGTTGGCTATGCCTCCTCGTCTAAATGCTACCCATGTATCCACTTTAGACTACAAGTCTACAATCTTTAAGCCATCCAAAAACCTTAACAACTATACCAAAGAGTGTTTTCAATACTTACCCAAATATTTAACCAGTGAACATTACAAGTAAGAAACACACTACAACAACACAAGTAGGCAGGCACCCAAGTCAGGTGCCTTTACCATAACTATACCTTAATAACTATTATCAAGATGGAAACAATTTTTCACACATCCTTTAATACGTAAGTTAAGCTTGTTATATATGGCCAACCTTTGAAACAATTATCTACAATGCCTAACAGGTTTGGACTATCTTTTCTGTGTGATTTGGATATATTTGTAGAAGAATCATGTATTTTTATCTCTGGTATCGAATTTCAAAAAAAAAAAAATGTGGGTTTTACTCTTTTCATTATTTTGGCAAGGGTTCAATGTGGGTTTTGTTCTTTTATCTATTTTGGCTCATTGTCCATTGTCGTTTTTACACAAATATTTTATTTTAGTTTACTATATTTCACTAGAAACACATCAATCTCTCCCTTTTACTATTCAAACTTGATTGTAATTTCACAATCTGATTGAATGAATTGACATAATTTGGTATTTTATAAACATTAATGTAATTAAATTTTTTCTTTATTTCTTCCTAAATTAGGTTGTTGTGTTAGAAAAATCGAATCGTGGAGCAATAAAATAAAATAAATGTGGAAATAAAACATAGAATATACACAATACAATAGAGAAACATATATATGTGGTTCACCTAGTGTGGGCTACATCCACCAGAGAAATTTCCAGGTCCTTTCTTTTATTATCCAACAAAATGAAGGGATACAACTTGCAACGCGCCTGTTGTAACTTCCTCTTCTTTCTCTCATAGCATCCTCTCTCATAATAAAATATCCACAACAATTCAAAAATGCAATACAATTCCCTCATAAGAGAGGGTTTCCTTATAGGGAAAAAAAACCTAAAATAACTTCTACCATCAAATCTGTGACCTTATAATGAACAGTCCAAAATTTCACTTTGGGGACACTTGTGGGGGGGAAATCCCTCCCCCCCCCCCCTTGTTATGGAATGGGGTCCAAGCAAGGATGAAAAAAAAATCTGAATTAGGAAGATAATTAGGATCCACAACCAACAATCTCCCACTTGGAGACAGATCATAACAAGTCCACTATTGTTTTACTTGTTGGACTATACTCCACCTTGAACTTGGAAAATTTCTCATATTCACCTTCATGCTTGAAGGCCAGATGAAACTGAGGAGGAACTCAATTTCTCATTAGTTACTCCCTTTGTTAACATGTATGCAGGATCCTGGCTAATATGTATATTTTCCAACTTCAAAGGTGCATCTTCCGAGATTGATCATATGAAATGGTATATGAGTTGTATATTATTAGTCTTCAAATGTAAAGATGATTTCTTTGAAATATGAATAGCACTCTCATTTTCACAGTACAACCTGTTATTCTCTTGCTTCTTTTCCAATTCCTCCATAAACCATTGTAACCAAATCATCTCTTTACTATCCTTTGTAGTAGCAACATACTCTGCCTCTATTGTTGAAAGTGAAACAACCTTTCGCGGTTTTGAAATACAACTTATTGTTGTTCCACCTACAGTAAAATCATATCATATGGTTCTCCTCATGTTATCTTTATCACCTACCATATCTAAATCAATGTATCCCTGTATAAAAATGTTTGAACCTTCAAAACATAATGCATGAGTAGCAGTACCTCTCAAATACCCGAGAATCCACTTTACTACCTCCAAATGTTTTTTACCTAGATTTTCCATTTACCCACTCACAACTCTGACTGCATGTGCAATATTTGGTCTTGCGCAAACCATCACATACATCAAGATTCCAACTCTTGATGAATAAGGGACCTTGGACATGTAATCTATCTCCTCTTGTGTCTTTGGAAATATTTCTTTGGTTAATTTTAAATGGCTAGAAAAAGGTGTATTAATTTCTTTTGCATTATGCATTCTAAACCTCTCCAACACCTTCTCTATGTAATCACCCTGAGACAATGTCAATTTGTGATTTTTCATGTTTCTTCTTATTCTCATACAAAGGATTTTATTTGCAACACCCAAATCCTTCATCACAAATAAATTAGCTAATTTCTTCTTGAGAAAATCAGTATCCTTTATATTAGACCCTGCAACAAGCATGTTATCTACATACAATAGAAATACAATATAGCTTCCATTTTCTAGCGTTTGAAAATAAACACAATGATCATAATGACATATATTATAACCTTGTTATGTCATAAACCTGTCAAACTTCAAAGACCACTACCTTAGAGCTTTCTTTAGGCCATACAATCTCGTCTTGAACCTACATACCGAATTTTTCTTCCCTTTTACCTCATACCCATGTGGTTGCTACATATAAATCTCTTTGTCCAAATCACCATGGATAAAAGTCGTTTTTACATCTAATTGTTAAAGATGAAAATATTTTACTTCCACGAGACTTAAAATAGTCCTAATTGAAGTCATATTAACAACAGGAGAAAATATTTCATCAAAATATATACCTTTATTTTGTGCAAACCCTTTTACAACAAGTCTAGCCTTGTACCATTTTTTTTCTCCATCTTCTCCCTTCAACCTATAAACCCCTTTATTATGCAATGCTCTTTTTTCTACAGAAAACTGAACCATGTCCCAAGCCTAGTTATTTACCAAGGATTCCATTTCCTCTTTCATTCCTTTCTCCCACTTCTTTTTAGTTTTTACCTACATTGCATCTTTATAACTTTTTGGTTCACCAGAATCAGTCAATAATAAATAATACAATGAAGCAGAGTATTGTTCAAGGGGTCTACTTAACATGGTATAACTTCTAACAACACTTGCAGGAGTTTGAGGCACTTTTTTTTCCAGATGTTCTACATTTTTATTTTCTAGTACCTTTGCAATTTCTTTTTTAGTGATCTCATCAAGCACTCTATATTTTGGTTTTTCTTTTCCCTATTTCTTTCCCTGCAACTAATCTTTGTACATGACCTTCTCATTGAATATAACATCTCTACTTCTAATGATTTTTTTTATTTTCATAATCCCATAAGTGATAACCAAAATCATTAACACCGTATCCAATAAAGGTACACTTAGATTTTTCCCCAAGCTTTGTTCTATTTTATTTATCAATATGGAAAAATTATTCACAATCAAAATTCTTCAAAAAGGAATAGTTTACCTTTTTAACTTTCCATGCCTCCTCTGTAATTCCACCATCCAAAGAGCTTGAATTTCTTATGTTTATTAATTAAACAACATTATTTATATCATCTACCCAAAATTGTAATGGAAACCCAGAATGCAATCTCATACTCCTTGCATGCTTCATGATTGTCTTGTTCATCCTTTCTGACACACCATTTTCTTGTGGTATTCATGGAACTGTTTTTTCTCTATGAAACCCATGGTATGGACAATAATCATAAAACTCCTTGTTGCAATATTCACCTCCATTGTCTGATCTAAGACACTTCAACCTTTTTCCTATCTCATTCTCAACCAAATCTTTCCATTTCTTAAAAGTATCAAAAACATCATATTTTTGTCGAATGCAATAAACCCAAGTTTTTCTAGTTGCATAATCAATACTTGAGCTAGTCCCTATACATCTATACACAAAATCTCTAACCTTTCACTCTTATTTTCTTTTCCAACTCTAAGAAATATGAATCTCTTATTTTTTCCATAAACAAAATTCTCATAGAAATCAAAAACAATTTGTTTAAGATGTGGAAACAAATTTCTTTTTTGAAGTTATGCATCCCCTTCTCTCCCATGTTTCCAAGACTATGATTCCAAAGTGTTGTATCCACTCCTGTAGAAGCTACAGAGATAGAATAATCAGTATTACCAGTACATAAATAAAATATATCTACCTTCCCTTCTTTTTCTATCACCAGTTATCCTTTGGTGACCTTCGATGTGTTATCTGTAAATACGGATATACAAGCATCACTTGCCAGCTGCCCTGTCGAAATTATTTTTTTCATTAAAATTGGAACACGTATTACCTCTTTCAACAACCATTGGTTTCCATTCCTTTTATTTATTTGTACCTTTTTCATTCCAACTATTTTACATGGTGCATCATCACCCTAATGAACCTGTCCAAAATCACGTTGAACATAATCTAAAAAATGTTTTCTATGGGGTGTGGCATGAAATGAAGCCCCTGAATCTATTAGCCAATAATTAGAAATATTATCTACAGAAAGAATCAAAGAATATTGTAACACATCACATGTTACATTTTCTTCCTGATCTTTCTCTTGTTTTCCATCTCTTTGCTTCTTTGGAGCTCTATAGTCTTTCTTCAGATGTCCTTTCTTTCCACAATTTCAGCACTCTATTTTTCCTAGTATGGATTTGGATCTACCCTTCCTGCAATTCCTATGATTCCTTGATCCCTTTACTTTATCCTTTTTTCTTCTCCTGTTCTCCATGTTTAACACGATAATTGATGTCTCACCTATGCTTTTCCATCGCATTTCCTCGCTAAGGATAACACCAACAACATCATCAAATTTTAGAATGTTTGAACCAGAGACAGAGTTACTTATATCCATGACCAATCCATTCCATCTTTCTAGTAATGAGCATATGATCAGAATATCCATAACCTCATCATCACAATCCACTTTTACAGAACTTATCTGATTTGTAACCGTATTAAATTCAATTAAATGATTTGCAATAGACCTAACTTATGACATCTTCATATTAAATAATCGCTTTATTAGAAATACCTTATTAGATGCCAATGTTTTTTCATATAGTTTAGCCAATGTGTCCATCAACTCCTTCATTGTATTTTTTTATGAAATTTTGAAATCCATCGATGTTTCTAGGCTCAGTCGTATCGTTCCTAGTGTCTTTTAGTCAAGAACCTCCCATTCTCAATACTTCATGGTCTTCAGATTCTTTTTTATTCCACCCAATGGCAGGAATAGATCCTTCTGATATAAATAATGTTACATATGCATCTTCCATAGCTAATCATTTTGGCTGTTAAATTTCTCGACCCTAAACTTTCCATCTTCCTCCATTGCTCCCACTCAAACCAGGAACCCTATTTTCTGGCGACTTGCCTTTTGCTTTGATAGATGTTGTTATAAAACTAGGATTGTGGAGAAATAAAATAAAACAAATGAAGAAATAAAACAAAAAAGATACAAAATACAATAGAGAAACATATATACGTGGTTTACCCAGTGTGGGATATTTCCACCAGAGAAATTTCCAGGTCCTTTATTTTGTTTTTTAGCATGTTTTTAGATAGAGGCAGAGTATGAAAGAGGAAGAGTATGTGTGTCTTTCATTGATGGTGAAGATCAACACGATCAGATGGCAAAGATCAGCATGATCAGTAGCATAGCGATAATGGCAGGATCAGCAGTGTAAGTTCAAAAGGAGGAAAGCAGTCAAAGCATGAAAAAGGTGGAAAGATCAACAGTGTAAGCTCAGAAGGAGGAAAATAGTCAAAGCACGAAAAAGGTTTCATTTCGGAGTTTCGCATATCGGGAAATCCAAAGGAAAGAGGTTCAAACTTGCGATATGTGAAATCGTGATAACAATCCTGACCATTGGAGTCATAGGACACGTGGCAAGCGATTGGAGTTTTCGCTGACTTGCACATTGGAGGAGTCAATGGAGCATGGTATGGGAACTCATGATATGTGAGATCACGAAAAGATCTGAACCGTCAAATCATCGAGATTGTGGACTATTGATCAGGCATGACAAAGGCTCGTGATGGTGTAAAATTGTGATAAGATCTTGACCGTTGGTTCAATAAGGACACATGGTGAAATCGCGATAATATCTGGATTGTTGGTTCCATAGGACACATGGAAAAAGATCATCATTTCACTGACTAGAAAGTCATAGGAGCGAAGTGCTTATTTGATTGTTGAGCGGTCATATCTCGTGGTCACATTGTCGAGAGCTGGAGAGCAGAGCTAGAGAAGCCAAGCTCTATTTCAGAGATTCGTAACATGGAGAGTCATAAGGACTCATCACAGAATACCCAAGACATGAAAGTGTGAAATGCATTTTTGAATAAGGTTGTGGTCACAGCCAGTGGTTAAATCTGCGGAAGATGAGGGAAGAAGCTAGCGGTGTTAAGCTCCATCTCGGAGTCTCGGCGATCGCGACTTGGAGCATCAAGACTCTTCATCATAGGAATCGCGATATGTGAGATCGCGATGAGAAATGGACCATCGGATCATCAGAGATCTCGACCATTGATCAGGATCGATGAAGTTTATAAGTTCATGAAATACGAAGTACCTTTTGGCATAGCCTGTGGTCACCACCGGTCGTCACGTGAGGGGAATAAAATAGCGGTGCTAAGATCCATCTCGTAGTCTCAGTGATCATGACTTGGAGTTTTGAGATCCTTTATCGCAGGAATGTCGATATGCGAGATCACGAAATTCAAATTCTGTTTAGCGCTCGGTCACAGCCAGTGGGCATATGGGATAAAGGCGAAACCCTGCTGATTTAATCCAATGGTGTAGGATAATTTGAATATGATTGGAGGGATAATGTTGTACTTCACAATTAATTAATCAGTTACGATTCAGTTAGTAAAACTGATTCATGATTCTTGATCGGTTGGCGATTCAGTTGCTGAGGCATTTTTTTTGCCCAAGAAGATTTGAGGTGTAACTGATGAGATGTGTGTGAATAAAAGGAGATATGAAGCGACTGTGTAAGATTAGTTGTTCTGACTGAAAAAGGAGTTGAACTGTAGAAAGGTAAAACTACAGCATGTGAAGTGTGAAGAAAGCTCAGAGATAAGGAAGAGAAGCTGAACAAAAAAGAAAAGGTGAAGAGAGCGGAATGTGTACATATCAAAGAGCATGAAAAGGACAGAGAAAGAATAGACAGACAAAGACAAAAAGTCAAGCCAAATATGAACAGAGGAGAAGAATAGTGTAGCATAGAAGAGTTGCAGAACAGTGAAGAAGTGGTAAGAATTGATTTATCTATGTTGTTGGTTATTCAATCATTTATTAGTAATAAGGGTGGTCGGGAGGTGCTAGGGAGAACTGTTTTCCTCAGATGTTCAAGCGGGTGCTTGAACACAGGGAGTTGTAGCTTCCATCTGGTTGCAGCTAGAGAAACCAGGGTGGCAGGGTGGTGCAAGGGAGAACAAGTGTTCTCTGTTATACAGGTTGGAGCCTGTGTAACTGGAAGTTGGTTCTTCCATCCAGTTGGTGGTGGAACACTCAGGGAGTTGGTGCTTCCTTCTAGTGGGTGCTAGAGAAACTAGAGAGTTGGTGCTCTCAAACAAGTTGGATCTTGTAAAACAGAGGTAGTAGGCTCATTTTTATTTGGTGATCAAACATAGATGATGTAAAGAACTTAAAAGATTGACTATCATTTCGAAGAAGAAGAGGTTTTCTCCCTTTATGGGTTTCCTTGTGAAAATATATCTTTGTGTATATCTTATGTGTGATTGATGCTCGTATAATATTGATGGTCACTTGATGAAAGATTAAAAATGGTTTAATATTATTAAAAATGTTTAAGCACAGTAACAACTGATTCACCCCCCCCCCTTTCAGTTGTCTCAGTAATTTCAGCAATTGGTATCAGAGCGAGTTCCTTTTATTTAAAGGTAGATCTGTAAGCTTAAACATGAAAATTCATGAAGGGACTTTAGTCGGTAAGACTCCTCTATTTGATGGTACAAATTTTACCTTTTGGAAGGTTAAAATGAGAACATACCTAATGGCCTTAGGTGTTGATGTTTAGGATGTAGTAGAGACTAGATACATAAAGCCTGTTGTGCTAGCTTCCAAGGATGATAAGTTAGAATTTAGATTTAATGCTAAGGGAATGAATGCTATCTTGAATGGACTTGCAGAAGACAAGTTTGTAAAGGTGATGCATCTTCAAATTGCCAAAGAAATGTGGGATAAACTTATTAACAACTATGAAGGAAATGAGAAAGTAAAAGATGCCAAACTTCAAACATTTAGGTTGAAGTTTGAAAAACTAAAGATGAATGAAGATGAAACAATTAGAAAGTATTTTTTAAGGGTTGAAGAACTTGTGAATGCCATGAAGGGTCTTGGTGAGACTTTTGAAGAATTACTCTTAGTTCATAAGATTTTAAGATCTCTGGTTGATAAATTTAATCCAAAAGTCTCTGGAATAGAAGAACTAAATGATCTTAAAACTTTGTCCATTGATCAACTTCTAGGAACTTTAGTTGCATATGAAATGAGAATTAGCAAAGATAAATCCATTACTAGAGAAGCATCATTTAAATCAAACAAGTATACTGATTCAGAATTAGATGATATTGAGGCAAAATTTGTGAGAAGGTTAAAGAAAGGATCAGGAAAATATCAAGGCAAGTTTCCCTTCAAATGATTTAACTGTGGTAAGATAGGTCATTTTGCATCTAAGTGTCCCCATCAGAAAAAGGACCAGAACTCTAATGATGAAAAAAAGTACAAATTCAAGAAATATAGTAAGAAGAAAATTTTGTGTGCAAATAATGACAATTCCTCATAAGACACCGATAGTGACTCTTCCTATGAAGATAAGGTAAATGACTTCATGCTTATGGCCAAAGAGGATTATGATAATAAAAGCACAGGCAGTGATGATAATGATGAAGAAGTTGTGGTTGATATGGAAGGAGAACTGATCAGTGCACTGGAAGAGATTGACAGGATCAGAATTAAGAACAGAAAAGCAAAAACAATTGCTGATACAGTTCGAGAAAGACAGTAAACAACTCAATGAAGATTTTTCTGTACTGAAAGTGGAATTAGAAGAGGCAAAGAAAATAGAAGACATACTGAAACAACATTTGTCAGAGAAGAAAGCGAGGTGTGAAGCCTTAGAAGAAGAGATAGTAAAAACCAGAAAAGAAATGAAGAATTTTAAGGGATTGTATCACCAAAATCTGCCAAGTATTAAAGCCTCAGAAGGATTAACCTCCATTCTAAATCATCAAAGAAATCCAAAATTGAAAGTGGGATTGGGGTATGAAGAAGGATCAAGTAGTGATCATCCAAGTAATACAAAACCTATCAAGTTTTTCAAATCCTCAAACATTGACAACAGTCACTCTGCAGAAACAAAGAAAGAAAATCAGCCACCAAGAAGGAATGAAAGAAAAAAGAAATGAAGAATTTTAAGGGATTGTATCACCAAAATATGCCAAGTATTAAAGCCTCAGAAGGATTAACCTCCATTATAAATCATCAAAGAAATCCAAAATTGAAAGTGGGATTGGGGTATGAAGAAGGATCAAGTAGTGATCATCCAAGTAATACAAAACCTATCAAGTTTTTCAAATCCTCAAACATTGACAACAGTCACTCTGCAGAAACAAAGAAAGAAAATCAGCCACCAAGAAGGAATGAAAGAAAAAGTACCAGAACCAAATCTATAGATCAAAGAAATAACCCAAACACAGTTTTTGATCAAAGAAATCATCAGCATGGAAGAAATCGACTACAACCTTTTTCCAGGTACAAAGGTTTTTTCTATGGTTATTGTTTTTTTTGTTCTAACTTTGGTCACAAAGCTGTAAACTATTCTTTAAGATCTAGATATTTGAAATCAAGAAAGAAATACCTATCTTCCACAACAAAGATTGAGACAGCCAAGAAACAAACGACCACATACTATAAATCATGTGATAAATGAAGGAAGGACACAGGTGAAACACAACAACAATTATGAGCATAACAATCGTTATGATCTATTATTCAGTGAACCAAAATGTTACAACTGCCATAATTATGGACATAAAGCTGTAGACTATCGCTTAAGAAACTATAAGCCAGATCTAAATCCTGCTGCTAAAAATTTCAAGGTTTGGAAGAAGAAAGAAGATGACAAGTGTGGACTGGTGTTATCAGCCCAAAGACAAAAGAATCTCTGGTATATTGACAGTGGATGTTCCAAACATATGACTGGAGACAAAAGTAAGTTTCTAACTCTAAGTGAAAGAAAATCAGGGAATGTAACTTTTGAAAACGATGCACCGGGAAAAATAAAAGGTAAAGGAATGGTAAGCCTAAGAAATGGAAAAGGAAAAGCTCAAGATGTATTGTTTGTAGATGGTCTGAAACATAATCTTCTTAGTGTCAGTCAAGTCTGTGATCGAGGATGTGAATTTGTTTTTACCTCTAAAGACTGTAGAATAAAAGCTATGAATTCAGGACAGCTAGTTGCAAAAGGGATAAGAACAAAAAATAATGTCTATGTGTTAAATGAAGAAAAAGAAGAATGCCACTTAAGTAAATATGATGAAAGTTGGTTGTGGCATAGGATACTTGGACATCTAAATTTTGATCATATAATCAAGCTCAGAAACAATGGGGTAGTAAAAGATCTTCTGATGATATCAAATCCATACGACTATGTTTGTAAACCTTGCCAGATAGGAAAGCTTACTCGCACATAGTTCAAATCTAAAAACTTTCCTTCAACAGAAAAACCTCTCCAGTTAGTACATATGGATTTATGTGTACCATCAAGAAAAGAAGGTACAGGAAAAGAAAACTATTTTATGTTGATTATTGATGATTATTCCAAACTAACGTGGGTTGCCTTTTTGAAGCAAAAATCTAAAGCATTTGAAAAATTCAATGTGTTTAAGGCTCTGACTAAGAATCAAACAGGAAAAAGACTAAAGGTAGTAAGATCTGATAGAGGAGGAGAGTTTAGTCCATGTAACTTCAAAGAGTTATGTGATAAACATGGGATCAAAAGAGAATACACAATTCCAAGGACTCCACAGCAAAATGGAGTTGTTGAGAGGCAGAATAGATCAGTACAGAAAATGGCAAGATCAATGATGAATGAAAGGAACATACCTCAGACATATTGGGTAGAAGCAATTCATACATCTGTTCATATCCTTAACAAATCTCATCTCAGGCCACATAGTGACAAGACTCCTTATGAACTATCGTTTGGAAGACCTGCTTCAATCAAGCATTTTAAAGTCTTTGGGAGTAAATGTTATATCAAGAACAATAATGAAAATATTGGCAAATATGATGACAGGGTTGATAAAGGTATCTTCTTGGGTTATGCTACAAATAGTAAAGGGTATAGATGTTACAATAAGAGGTTACATAAACTAGTTGATTGTATAGACATAAAGGTTTATGAATAAGTCCCAGCCAGGAATGTAAACAGTGTTGAACCAAACACAGAAGATATAGTTGAAGGTGAAGATGAACAGGTCCAAGGATCAGGAAGAGAAGAATCTGAATCTAATGAAGATACAAATACTCAGGCTGACATAAATCAGCAGAAAGAAGAAAAATCACCTCTCAGAATTTTTAGAAAGAATCATCTTAAAAATCAGATAATTGGAGATATAAATAAAGGAGTTCAGACAAGAAGGAAATTGATTAAAGACTCAGAACAATCTCATGTTGATTTTTTATCTATAACTGAACCTAAAAAAATTTATGAAGCCATCCAACATGATGATTGTGTTAGAGAAATGAGTGAAGAGCTTGATCAGATTGAGAAGAACAAT
>JZKD02S0052957.1:40879-55370 GCA_000966675.3 Picea glauca | reverse complement strand
AATAAAAATCTTAAAATATGTATATGGCCAATATATAAATATGTATACCAAAATTATTAACTTAATGAAGGTATGCCAATCATGTGTTTTTACCCCACCAAATTCACCTGTCTTCGTTAATATATTATTTATGTTTGAAGCAAAACATGTGGGGAATTTAATTCTATGACTCACCTCTTTTACATCATTGCTTTGTTTCTCTGTTAATAACCATGGAAGTTAATTATTTTGGTCTACATCGCTATTTGATCGGATAACACTTCGCATTGCATGATTCGCTTCCTGAATGTCTATACAAATTTTGACAATTTTTTCTTTATCTCTCCTACCATCTATGATTCTCCATAACGTTTATGTCACATTCTTCCCGATGTGCATTGTATCAAACAAATGAGCTATTGTTATCTCCTCATAGTAGGGAAACCTCATGAATTGAGTGAGATAACATTTCATTCCTCGTGGAAGCCCATTATTAACACCTTCATGATGGTGGTCTTCATCACTAAGCATAAAAGAAATCACAACAATTAAAATACGGTAAAATAAATTCGACAATTATTAAGATAAAAATTCAAAACATTACATATACAATACATAAAGAAACTACATACCTTGATGATTCCTATTATATTCCAACCTCCATAGATGAGGTGTCATTCTTCATGGTTTTAATTCAATCTCTTCTTTCCCATTGAAAATATGTTTTTTAGTGGTACGATACATATGGTTCTTAGGGGGGAGGTGCCTATACTCATCAAACACCACCTTTCCTAAAAAATTTGAATGATGATACTTCATCTTAGGACCACAAACTAGACATGCAAATTTACCCTTTGTTTGAATACCTACAATGTCAGATGGATTAATGTCAATTATACGATGGGATTTTTTTAAAAATATGCATGATATCTTTAAAATATTATATAGTATTAAAGTGTAACATAATGCTACATACCACAAAAATGTGTTAGTCCTGGGGCATCATGAATTGTCCATACAAGTATTCCATGGAATTGAAATTTCTTCTCCCCGATTCGTTTACAAATGTCATACATAGTGATGTCGGCCTGTAACCTTAGTAGCTCATCGATAAGAGGCTCAATATATGCATTCATATCTTTAACTTGGTACTTAACTAATTTTTTTTAATTACGCATAATTTCTACCATGATATGTATATATAAGTAAATAAATAAACAAAAGATATTATGCAAAAAACAAAACAAATGAAAATGTTACATTCAAAAAATTAATGTAAACAAAAACCTGGAACAATCAATGTCAACATTATGTGTTCCCTCTTTATTGACATCCAAGGAGGAATGTTATTGTTGATAAAAAAAGTAGGCCACACTGAGTAAATAGACCTAATCTATCTGAATGGATTAACACTATTAGCTACCAATGAAATCCTAACATTACGAAGTTCATCTTTGAAATATGCCCATTTTTCCTCTATTTCCCTAAATGAATACGCATCTGCAGGCATTCAAAGAACACAATTTTCACTTATGTTCCATGCATGATAATCCATAAATTTTTCTATGCTTTCAGACATGAAAAATCGCTACAAACATAGAATTATGGGAATATGATGAAGAACCTTTCTAGGCACCTTTTTTTCTTACTTGATTGGTTCGATGTCTATTGATAAGACATTGCGGACATTCTGTTTTTGACGCATGTTGTCCATAATATATAATACGATCATTGGGACATGCATATATAGTTTGATGTACTCCATTCCAATGTCTTTCATAATGGAAATAAAATATCGATATGTGCGAGGTAAAATATTTGACGATGGTAACAAAAATTCACCTAATAATCTACAACATAACAAATAATTACTAGTTAATGTAAATAATACTAATTGTAAATATTGCATTCTTATTTTACACATTAATTAATACTATAATTTTTTTATAAAAGTCAACATTTATGTATATGAGATGAAACATATTACATACCTTAGGATCTGTGTCATACAAGTGTTTGACAAATAATTCATAACATTTAAGTTCACCGACAACAATGTAGTGGAGCTACTATTTTCTCTTGAGCCTTCATAAAGTTGTTTATTTGCCTTTTCTAATAGAGGTCCATCATAAATACCATCAATGTCCCCCTCCTCGTTCGACTAAGAAAATGAATATTGGATCATTTGATTTTTCCCATTATCTTCTTCCATGGGATCATTAACTTAATTTATCCCATCATATTCTTCCATGAGATCCTCATTTTCTTCATGTTCCTCAAGTTGTAAAACATCATTTCTACTACTACTTGGTGCAGCATTGTGCAAAAAGTTAGGGGGAAACTCTAACTTTATAATTACAAAAATCGTGCAAAATTAGTGTGTATAACAAATATTCAAACAATATATATATAACTAATTACCACGCGATGATATTCATTTGATCCCCAATCAGTGTGCCCATATTTCCTACAATGTTTTTTAGTCGTTTCTATTAAAATTCTTACGGGACGTGTAAAACTAATTTTTTTGCAAGGCAAATAACATCTACCGTCACTCTTTTCACCCTCTTTACTTTTTTTCCCATCTCTAATATTTTCATCCATTATTCTTACGCATAAAAATACCTTTTCTGAACCTTCATTGTTATAGAAAGATTGTCACAACATCAGTAATTTTCTAAATATTTATATATTTTATTTCGTCGCGATTTCGACGAATGTTGACCAAGCCAATATTAAATTTTTCAAATAGTTGGGTAATTGTTTGAATACGGAAACTGTAATATTTTTCTCGTCACTCATACGATGAACTCTGCGACAAGTGTTGACCAAGTCAATATTGACTTTGTCAAATAGTTGGTTGACTTAGAATAGGGAAATGATAATATTTGTGTCATCGCCCATGCGACGAATTATGCAATGAAAAATAGAGGTTGTCGCCTAGGTGATGAACGTTGGTTGATTTAAAAAAGAAAGATAAATTTAAATCTGTATCTTCATTTTTGCGACGAAAAGCTACATTTGTTGCAAGTAATTCATCGCAAATTTTTCAATATGTAGTAGTGAATTGGTTTTGGAAATGAAAATGTCTTCATCCTGCTGAGATATCTAAAGTCCAAAAAATAATGTCTTTTCACCAAGTAGTGACATTTCAAACTCATTCTACATGTCTTGGGAAAACTTCTTACTTGGCATGTCATCATCACTTCCAAATATAGTGTCATCAACATATACTTCAATGATAAGTATGTTATTTCTATCAACCTTTACAAAGAGATTATTATCTGAATTAACCTTTCTAAATCCTTGTTCTTGCAAATACCTGTCCAATATTGAATACCATGATCTAGGGGCTTGTTTGAGTCCATACAGAGCTTTCTTCAATCCGCAAACATAATATTCCATTTTTGGCAGTAGGAATCCCTCTAGTTGTTTAAGGTAGACTTGTTATTCTAATTCACCATTAATAAATGTTGATTTTACATCCATCAGATATACTTTTATTCTCCTGGAACTTTCATAAGACAATATTAGTCAGTTCACTTCCGTTTTGGAAACAGGGGTAAACATTTCTTCAAAATCTACTCCTTCAATTTGTTCCAAGAATGGTTCCTTTATCTTTTGAGTTGTTTTCATTGAGTTTATTTCCATCCTTGTTAGTTGGGGGAGTGGAAGGTGTCGTGTATATTTCTACTATTGATTGGTAGACATCAAATCATTGTGACTGTAAAAAAAAATCATCGTTGTATTCCAGAAAGAATAATTATAACCATCAAACATTGGTACTCCAATCTTAGCATACTCCATGATATTCCTTCTAGTGGTTAGATTGTTTTCTTGATGGACCTACTCTGATACCAATTGTTGGAATAATGAGAGGGGGGGTGAATCAGTATTATGTGATCTTTTACCACTTTTAATCAGAACATCTAATAATTAAATTTATCATTATTATATCATCAATATATCATGACCAATATAAATCAATAGGGCATAAAAAATAACCGCATATACACAATACACCAGAATTTACGTGGAAACCCAAATGTGATAAAACCACATAATTATTTCTTATATGTCACAGATTACATTCATAGGAAGCACCAGCTTATACATTCTCCAACATCAATTGGAAGGAGACACAAACCCCGTGATTTACAGGAACCTCCAACCCCCTGAATTCTCCAACTACATATTGAAGGAGGCTCCAACCCCCTAGTTTATAGGCTCCAACCTAAAGGAAGCTACAAATCCATGAGTTCTCTGACACCAAATAGAAGGAGGATAAAACCCCCTTTCCTTTCCCATGTCCTGCCTCCCTGAAATATAAGCTCGTAGACTCAAACTATCACTACCATTGATCAACCTCTAACTACCACTGTCACTGATACATCAACTTGTCACTGTTACAGTCACTATCACTATCACTATCACATCAACCTGTAACTGTCATTTTCTTTGTCACTGTAACTAATAAACCTATGTGTATGTACCAAGATCTATACCATAACATGTATCAACCATGTACCAAAAGTTGTATCGTAATATGTGCCTCAACCATATACCATATCACTCATTATATGCCTCAATCATGCCATACACCATGTACCAAAGATATAATCAAATGTATGCAAGATATTCCTCAAGCATATACCATACAATAAACCATATACCAATGTCTCAACAATATTTTGTAATCATGCACTATAAAAACCAAGATCATATACCAAGTATATGTCTCACATGTGTGATAATCATCACAAAGATGTGTCGTTAACAATGAACCATAACAACCATACACAATGTACCAAGGATATATCTCACACATGTATAAATATCACCAAGACATGAAACTCAACCATATGCAACCATGTACCAAAAAGGGCCTCCAAGAAATGCCTTAAGCATGTGCCATACCATCCATGATACAATCCTCAAACAAACACATAAAATAGATACCTTTACTCGTAAATAATAAGTGATATGTACCATCTCAGACCCTGTAAGCACCCCACCGTATCATCATACCTTCCTACAACCTAAACCAAACATCCTTCTTATAATATGGCTTGGCCTTGCTGGACATATGTCAATTATCACGCGGGGCCTCACATGACATGCAATAAACATCCTGCGGGGGTGCCTCACAGGACACTAGTAGCCTAACCTGTCGGGGTCAGGTGAATTAGGGTTTCCTCAAACCATTCCTTCTCTGCAACTCTGAGAATTTTGTGCTCCTTTATTCCTCATGTTTGATTCCTCAAATATGCTATGAAAATGTTTACCAAAAGATCAATTGAAAGATTGATAATCATTGAACTTGTATGTAAAAATGAGAGGCATATTGAGGTGTATTTATACTTTTGCAAGTGAATTGTTTCCTTCACGTTAGGGTCGACTTGTACTTTCTTGTTATAATCATTTTACCCTTTAATTAATGGCATGTAACTTCTTGTTGCAGCCATTTAGGGGCTTCTTAGTCATTCTTCATGGCTTCCAAATTCAAGACCTCATAAATCCTCAACTATGAATAACTACATGATGTACCACTTACCATTGAAAACAACATGACGAGGATTATCCATTTATGAGGATTTTGTATGTACTTGTAATGCTCTTTAGCCTCATTTTCCTCAGTCAAATTCATGTCTCATGAGCATACCTTTGGGTTTCTTGTATACTTCTTCAAATCATCTTCCCATGAGGGCCATGATTAAAGCTACGCCACAAGGGGACCACTTTGGACACTTCTTCAATTATACCCATTACTTATAGACAGTTCTAGACTTCCTCTAAAGTCAACATCAATGAAAATCAATTTTCCAATAAGACAGATGTCGAGGATCAAGTAAGTAATTTATTATGTTGTTATTTAATATTTATTAATGATAATGATGTTGCGATGAAGTTAATATATATGTTAGCCACTTGTATGGGAAAGGAGTTGACATATAGGACTATATCAGCTCCCCTACCAGAAAGGGAGGTCTTCTATGTTAGAAAGCAAAGGTTCACTAACAGAGAGTTCAAAGTGATAGCTAAGCTTAGTAGGTATTGCATGGATGGAGTCATGTTGGATCTGGCTTCTGACATGAACATTTTACCCAAAAATTCATGGGATTTTATGGGGAAGTTGAGTCTAGTCTGGTCTCCCATCAAGTTGTGGTTATCAAATCAGTACATGATCTATCATATAAGACAATTGGAGCAAGTAGAGGTGAATATATAAGGTTTGAATACAAAGGATAACTTTAAGTTCATAGATATTATGGATGAATTTGATCCATACCTTGCATTGCTTGGAATTGACAAGTCCTTTGATAAAAATATAGTACTAAATTTGAAGTAGAGGAAAATTCCATTTAAGACAGACACCCTACACATGATTTCACATATTTATCTAAATGAAGGAGAGAGGTAAAATGAGTTGGTGGATGAGGATGCGTGGAGATTTATAATTCAAAACATTTATAAGATCAATAGGAAAGGGGAGGATTACATCAATCCCACCACAGATGGATAATTAAGTTGACAGAGCATCAAGTCTTATTACATTGATTCTAAATATGCCATGCAAAGGAGGAAAAACAAGTTGTATGAGGTATCTACTAGAATATGTGTGAGCATAGTTAAATAAGTGCACTGGATAGGATCTAAGTTGTGTGGTGCCTCGTGGTTTGATGGAATAGGGACAATAGAGTCACTCCTAGTATATATGAAGAAGATCATCCCAACAAAGTAGAGGATTCAGGCCATGGATATTGTGGTTCGTTGGACACCTGTGTGATGGTGGGTAACACTACACATGAATCTTCAGGACTGGGTGCAGATGGTTAAGTTGAAAAAATTATGGTTTCGTTCCATCACCAAATTTGAATTGGCCAACTAATACAAGGGCACTGAACATCTCCAGCAACAATTTTACTTTTTTTAATGGTGTTGTACTTCCAAGAATATCCCTCAAGCCCAATCGATCCATCAGTTCATTCATACTATGGATATGGTTCCTAGGATATGGTATATTCAAGAGGAAATCAAGAGGAAAATGATTGATTGGACCCATATGAGCTCCCAATTTTGCTTGAAATCCATCTTCATGGAAGGAAATCTAGCCCAAAGAGAAGCCCTCCTATATATTAAATATTTTATATTTCCTTGACATCCAAAGGAAGCCACATATAGGGTAGTATGCTCATATCACTGATGAGTATAAAAAATGAAAGAAGATATTCATTTTTGGAAGGTCGATGTCGATGACATTGATGATGATGATCCACGGGGAATCTAGATCAAATAATATGAAGGTGAGCCCATGTTGAAATGGGATTTGATGAAGATGGTTGCACTAGACTATAATGGTCTGATTAAAACCAAGAAACATAATATTGGCACTGAGGACGCACCCAAAATGGACACCATTGGTGATTATTGGGATAAGGATATGGTCACTCAAGTTATCAACCTACTCAAGCAATATGAGGACTAATTTTCCCATAGTGTCTTAGAAATGAAAAGAATTGTAGGATCACCAGGGGATATGAAAATTCATCTCAAACTGGACTACAAACATGTCAAAAGAATTCCTTATTTATTAAATCCCAAATATAAGGCAAATGTGTGCAAATAATTTGATCAAATGTTGGATGTTGGAGTCATTGTACCTGTGGAAGAGTCCGACTGGATTATTCCTATGGTTTTGAAACCTAATAATAATGATGATATTCAAATATGTGTATATCTAGGAAGTCTCAATGTAGCCTACATCCATGAACCTTTCCTTAAACCTTTCATTGATGAGGTGTTGGAGAATGTTGGAGGTCAAGAATCCTACTCTTTTACATACAAATTTTTAGGGTATGATTAGGTTCATATCATAGAGGAGGATCAATCCAAAACCACCTTTGAAATGGAATGGGGGTCATTTTTATTCATTGTGATTCCTTTTGTCTTAAAGAATTCTTCTACAATATTTTATTTAATAGTGGTCACAGCCTTCAAGGAATTTTTCCACAAGTTTCTTGAAGTTTATTTGGATGATTGGACATATTTAAGTTTGTTGAAGGAACACATGCAAGCCCATTAGTTTGTGTTATACTGCTATAGATTTCACCATATTTGAAGAAGTGCATCTTTTGTACATCATTTGGCACATTGTTGGGCCATGTTGTGTGAAATTATGGATTTTTGTTGGATCAAGATATTATCACTACCATCTTGAATATTTTGGCCCCCACTTTGGTATACAATTTATGTGCCACATTGGGTCATACAGGATATTACCAGTGGTTTATTCAGAATTATGCCAAATGTATTGCCCCATTGGAGAAGTTGTTGCACAAGGATACTAAGTACAGATGGACACTACAATGGCAAGAATCCTTGGACACTCTTATAAAGAAACTCGTCATTGCATCAATTCTTGTTTTTTTGGACTAGTCTAAAATATTTCATGTCCATGTAGATGCCTCATCGATAGCACTAGGAACAGTTCTTGTGCATCGAGGAAAATGTAATATTGACCATCTAGTATATTTTGTTGGTCAATAGTTTTCTTTCGTAGAAAATAATTATACGACAACATAATGTGAGGGCCTTTCCATGGTATATGCATTGCATAAGTTTCACCATTATTTGCTAGGGACCCCTTTCAAATTATTTACAAACCACTCTACAGTCAAATATTTGGTCAACAAGATGATATTAAGTGGAAGAATATGTCATTGGTTGCTTCTCTTTCAAGAGTCTGAATTTGAAGTTGTTTTCAATAAAGGAAAGTAAAATGTTGGACCAAGTCAGCTATCACAACTTCAGACTTTAGAGGTGACGCAGACCCCTAAACCCTCAGGCTGGAGTCCGCACAGGATCTTTCAACTTCGACCAATTAGAGTCTGACTGACTCTTTTAATTCCTCTCGGGAAATTATTCACTCACTCTCTCTCAGAGTATAATTCATAGGCCCTTCTGAGTTATGTCCCCACGATCATTCATCAGTGATGAACTCCATGATCAAAACCCACCTGTCATTGGGAATTTTCTCTTTTCCTTTCAGGATATCGGATTTCACGATTTCGCAAATCCTGATGTCGAGCGCTTTACCTCTTTGATCTCTGAAACCCGAAATACCAAACGATGGACCCTTATTACCATTCATTTCGGCTTTTCGCTCTTTGCAATTTCTGGAGTTGCGATGACATTCAACTCTACCTCTCAACTCCCGGAGTCCTGAAACCCGAATTACCAAAATCCCGAAAAGTCCACCCTAAGTCCCACCCCACTTCACGACTTTAGGATTTTCCCTTTCACTATGTTTCGTCCATTGTCATCAGGATTACCGGTATGTCGAATCCTGAAATATCGAAACACGAATGTTCCACTCCCAAGGAGATCAACGACTGTGGTTCTCCCCTTAATCCAACGGTTAGTGTGATTTCACATACCAGGAGTTTATAAGGCTTATCCTCGAACTCTTTGTCTCTTATACCTTCTGGTCCCCGAATCTCCGAAATGCCGAAATGGTTTTCCTCTCCCGGGATTTCATGAATCGGGAGTTCGACACTCACAATTCCAAATTTTTGTCTCCTCGAGATACTGAATCCCGAAATGTCAAAATGCCAAAAACGCTCCTCTACACTTCTTCGCGTTTTGCAATTTCGATACTAATCATGTGGAGTGTTCTGCCCCTTGTCAACAGGAATGTCGAAAATCTGATTCCCAAAATGCCGAAAAATATCCTACCACAACTTCTGATTTCAAACTTTCCTCCCTGCTGAGTCCTGATCACTCGTCCTTGGGACTTCCAAAACCCCGAACTCTGAAGTTCTAAAAACCCGAACTTCTCACTCTTTTCTTTTACACACAAAACTTTTTTCGCGTTTCAGGAACTTGATCAACCAAGGATTTTTTTGGCTTACACTTCGGACTCCTGAACTCTGAATTCCCAAAATGATCTGATGACCTGAACAGATCTCGATCAACAGTCCACATTGACTCTACCTTTTGAAGGTGGATCTATCAGATGCTTAACTCCCCAGCAACTTCCCTAGATCCTACGGTCCTCGCTATTTCGGGAGTTATCCTCAAATAATTCTGATCGTTCAATCTCCTCCTCAAAGAACCTCCACTCAAATCAAACCTGCGATGCTCCTCTGGGATTTAACCTCTGCACAACTACATGTGCTTCCTGCTTTCTCTTGAACGATTCCAAGGCCCTAACCCTTCTAAGATTTCTTCACAAAATCGAGGTCTTCAAGAAGACTCTTGCATGCACTACTTGCGGCAATCCTTCAAATACTTCTAAGTATTTGAATTCCTGACTCTATGCACTTTCTCTGCAACAACAGTCCTTCGATTTCTCAACCTTAGTTAATAAGTTCTAAGGTCTCGACCTACATGCACACACCTTGCATGGCTTCTGTGCTTGTCTTGCACTTCTACTGGAATGAGAAAAATGGTATCCCTCCTGAGATTTCAGAGATAAACTTTGAACCCTGTCAATGCACACCTTGCAGACACTTCCACTACACTCCTTTCAAGAACTTCTCTCACTCAGAAAGAGAAACAATTGAAACTCATTCTCTCTCTCTCTCAGTTTTCAAACATCCAACATGAAAACATACATTCACACATGGCATAATAACAAATGCATGATAGAGAAAATAAAACAACCATAAGCATAGCATTCAGCATGTATACACAGAAAGCATTATAACACCATGAGTCTGAATCAAAGCTTCATATATTAATTCATAAATTTTGTACATGGGTTCTTCTCTACAACTCTCTACTTCTTCTCTATGCTAATGTGCTTAATCATACAATCCCTGATTGATACAATGATAGAAAGAATGAGGGTGTCTATAGTCATTTTCCCTCCAGCTCCTAAATCTGTCTAATCTAGAATTTTTAAATCTACCTACTTTTATTAACTGGGCATAAATGCCTCTACATCCTACAGATGAGAGAAGATCTCTCAAGATCTGTTTACAATATGGAAGTACGCCTTCTTAACTATTTCATTAATGTCTGTGCATCCAAACTTTCAAAAACATTTCAAACATTTTCAACATGTGCCAAAAATGTGATGGAGTTCATCCCAATTGTCTTCCGCCTTCACGCTCACTTGTTGTTGTGATGCTCCTGCATCAAGAGGTTAATCGAATTTTAGATGATGAACCTTAAGACACACAACTCTTCCATTATGAATCAAATTCTAATCAATTGGTCAAGATTGTTGAATTTAATGTGATAGGACAAGATCCACCAGGCTATACCCAAGCTCAACATCATCAAATGGTGACCCATAACATAGATTATCAATTGATTGTTGGGTAGGTGTATAAAATTGTTGTGGATGACATCTTCCACAGGTGTGCACTATAACATGAATGGGATCCCATTTTGTATGAAGCACATGAGGGTATTTTGAGAGGACACAATGTAGGTAAGGCTACAATGTGCAAGGTTTTGCATGCAGGGCTTTGGTGGTCCTTTCTCTTTGAATATACAAAGAATTATTGTAAGCACTGTGTATGTCAATGAACTGGAAATCCTTGCCGATGGGATGAGCTCCCCTTGTTTCCAGTCACAATGCTAGAGTCGTTTTACAAATGGGAAATAGATTTTTTGGGCCCATTAATCCTCTTGCATGTCAAATAGTTGCATGCTACATTATTACCATGACTGAATATCTAACAACATGGTCCAAATATGCTCTAGTTAAAGATTATACAATAGAAAAAATAGCGTGATTAATTTTTGAGAATGTAATTACTAAATTTGGCTATCCAAGGGTGTTGATGAGAGACTAGGCTCACATTTTCTAAATGAGACCATTGAGCAACTCACTTAGCAGTTCATGATCAGCAACCAAAATAGCACCCCCTATCATCTTCAAGCTAAAGGTACTATTGAAGCTTTCAATAAAATTTTAGAACATCCCTTAACCAAAGTTTTTAATGTGTAGTGTGAAAATTAGGATCAATGCATCCCTAAAGTATTATGGGTATAAAAAACAACTTGCAAGGGACTAAACAAGTACACACCTTTCATATTATTCTATGGTAAAGAAGATATCACTCCACTAGAATTTGTTGTTCCCAACCTCCAAGTTGCTTTGGCAACCCAGTTTACAGATGAATGGTCCTTTCAACACACGTTAGAAGAACTCATGGAGTTGGAATAGGAATGTATGATGGTGGGATTCATTCAATTGGTAAAAAAGCAGAGATAAAAGGTATAGCATGATAGGCACATGTACCACAAAATATTCTAGCCTATATGTTTAGTTTTGTTATATGAAAGTAAATACTTACAAAACCTTGGAAAGCTATGTGTGCGTTGGATGGGTCCTTTCCGACTAGAATACATTACTGAAATAGCTCCTGCCAAGATGGCTACATTACAAGGAAAACTACTCAAGGGGATTATTAATGGTAGTAGGTTGAAGGTATACTATGTCCAACAGGGAAAAACCATCACTTATCTCCCCCTCTCATTCCTAGAGTTTTGTATACTAGGGTTAGGATATCATGTACAATAGATTGAAGACTACATAGTTAGCCAAATTTTTCTTTTGTTTTGGCAGCACAATATACACTCTCGTCAGATAGGTGGATTAGATGGATTGATAGTTTGAACATTCCTGATATTTCCAATTACGGTCAAAGTTATAGCTCCCATATAAATTGTTGGCTCAGGCATAGGACTCACACAAGACTGGGATAAACTACCTATTTCCAAATTACACCAAAAGGTCAAGTAATAAGATTTAGATAGATCAATCATAGCCTTGTCACATAATGAGAAATGTCACCACATTCCAAAAGGAACATCACTAGTATGATGGATATAATTAATTATCTCTCCATTCATGGGACTTCACCAAAGTTCTATATTTATTCTTCATTCCATATTATTGGCTAGTTCCTTGTATTTTTTTGGTCCACCCCCCAGTCGTTTCCCATACTATATATATCCACTTTCTCCCATGCAATAATTGGAGAGATTCTCCACATCCCACTTTTCTTCATCCATGACTGTCACCTATATCCATGATTTCCCCAAGCTCTTTACTCCTCTTCCACTTCCCACTATTTTCCCACCCCTTGGTTCTGGTCCCCTACCATGGCCCATATTCACAAACATTCTAGAACATGCAATTCCTAGTTCAATCAAAGATCTCAAGAACCCATAGTCTAGTTTTAATGATGATTTCCATTTCATCATTCGCTACTTGGAAGAGGGCCCACCCTATTATTTTCCAAAAAGGTACCACCCGAGTCCTCGGAGTTCCCTAAACTATGTCTTGAAGATGCGGCAGTATGCTACCTCTCCAAGCTTGAAGATGGTGTTTATTTCATAACGCATAATCACCTTTTTTTAAGGATGAGGTTATAGTCTCCTAGATGATGATGATGATGATGCACTCTCTTGAGGGATATTAATCCCATAGAGTAGCATGATGTTTGGATGGTGGAATTTAAATAGATCCCCCATTCATCACCATAGACACCATCAAAGGGGAAGAGCCAAGCATGTGCCCAATCGATGACCACAACCATAATTTACCTTGGGGACTACTTGACTCATTCTAGGACCCATCTTTGGTTGCAACTACAACCTACACTGACGATTTTCTCTTACTCACACCTGGATGCCATCATATCTCGGTGTGATACTTTAGTTTATCCCTGATGATGATTTTCTCTTACTCATGTCTCATTGCAATCATTCCATGAGGAATTTGGCTCAACGGTGAGCTAAGTAATTGTGGTGGGGGCTTGTTGGTACCCAAATTTTTGGTTTAATATCACACATTCACGCAAACAAAGTTCTGGGCACCCATTCCAATTTTGTGTGCGCCCAAGCTAATGTGCAAGGGATCACGAGAAATGAACACTAGATTAATTTTTGATATTGTGGACCAAAACTAAAGTCTACCAAATGTGCGTTAGTCTGATTTTTGGATGCCCGTTAGAAATCAAGAAGACGTGCGCCGAAATAAAGAAAGTAATCATCGGGAAATACCCTATAATGATTATTTCCAACAACATAAGGGAATGTGGAGCTGGAAAAATAGGAGTTGGTGAGGAAGTTTCCCCAATTCCAGAAAGGATATGTGGAATGTAGGAAGGTGGAAAAAGAATGCAAGATCATTAGTCAGAAGAATGATTGGAACAAAGTTGAAAGACATAGAGCTCGTGACCTGATAAATATATAAAAGGGAGCATCATCAATAGAAACATAGTTACTCACTGAAAGGATTGATGAAGTTTTTTTTTTTGTTATGATATTTTTCGATCTCGTTCTAAGCCTCTGCAATATTATAATGTTGTAATGTTTCTACTTGTAAGTTTGAGTTTGTCCCATGTCTAAGTTCTGAAAGAATGTGCATAGCTTGATGTATTATAAGATTGAGAATTATCTAAGGAATACAAGATGCTATTGTTCTCATGTATGATTTTCTTAATGAATGTCTATGTTTGATGGAATGAGGAAGATAATAAATTTACAA
>JZKD02S0052924.1:15130-25892 GCA_000966675.3 Picea glauca | reverse complement strand
AGTTAGTGCATGTTCCAAGTTCTCTTTTTGCTTGCGATAACCTGACATCTTTGAAGGTGGACGGTTTTGAATTTAAACAACTACCTAACTATTTCTCTGGTTTTATATGCCTTAAAACCTATTTTCAATCGTGGTTATAAAGTGTTTCCCCTTTAAATCGATGTTATAAAACGTTGTCAATAAACTCCACCATTACACACAAGAATTCCCACCATTATGCCCCTCGTTAACCAGTAACACGTAGGTAATCAATTGAGAAAAAAAAATGCCAGGTGTGTAAAATTGCAGGGTGAAATTTTCCTTCCAAAACGAATTAAATTGCATGGGAAAATTGTAGGGAAAAATTCGCCTTCCAAAACGGATTAAATTCGCCTTAAATTAATAAATCTTCTCTAAACATTAAAATCGTATATGAGTATTAAATTCATCGGTAAAGTGAATAGTAGTGGGTTAATTCGCAGGGGTGAATGTCATCAACTGTCATGAAGAGAAGAAGATTAACACAAGAAAAATTGCAGAGTTACCAGTGATAATCGACAAGTAACAAGACTTCACAGGAAAAACCGTTATTCATTGTCTAAAGTATGTTAAAGGTGCAATCTAAAGATAATAAATCTCAACCAATACACAGGAAAAAGGAAACACTACCATGCACAATGAAGACACCAAGAATAGTTGTTGGGTAAGGTGAGTAAGTGGGGTGTCACTTTCGCACTATCACGATAATGGCATGGGTAAGGCTACCGAGTAGAATTTTCCATTAAAGGTGATAAACGAGAAAAACGTAGAGTTTAAAATTTTTGTGGTTAAGGGTGTTAAAATGCAGAGAGTAAATGCCATTGAATAACATGAAATGCAGAGTAAAATTGTAGAGTAATGGCAGACCAGAAGTAAGGAAAAACATGTCGTAAATCGCCAGCAGAAGCATTAAAAACACAGACTTGAAGCGTAGAGGATAATGCGCGGTTCGTTGAGGGAAAGGAATAACAATAGCATAGGTAAAAAATCGCAACGAGACGCAAAAAAATCACTCAAACTGGAACAATCATCAGGGGTATATAGTTGGGCAGATCCATCCTTCGCTCATCATCCACGCACAGAAAAGCAAGGCGTTAGGCTCTATAGGTCTATTTAGACCGAAGTGACGAGTGTCGATCCAGCTCTTGGCTGACTGCTCAGGTTTGGACTGGTGAGCTAGGGACGAGGACGAAGTAAAAGGAAAAAATCATCACAAATCAATAAAACCATAGGACGAGCACAACATTCAAGGATCGATTTACAAGGGAATCAAGTCAAGTAGCGAACTTAAGGCTATGGGGAAATTAAATTCTCAAATAAAATGCTAAGTCAACACCTTCCTTACCCAGTTAAAAAATACATAATTGAAAGTGTAAGGTATAATAAGAATCTACCATGCATAATCAAGTAAGTGTGTTGTATCCCAAGTTGTCTTCTCTGAGTCGTTGTCCCACGTGCTCCGTGCAACTCCTACTTGCTGACTGATGAGACTTCACCGGTACCTCCCAGCCAACGCTAGGGGTACTCTTCTTCCCCCTTATCCCCCCAATCCACAAAGGGGTCACGCACACTAAAATAGAGAACATCTATCTCCCATCTCACCTCGCAAGGCCGAGCTACCACTCCTCACCGAGCTCGGTATCCCAACTCCCACAAGCTAAGTCAGTCAATTCCAAATTTCTGCAGCATAACATTACGCATAACAAAAGAGATCCATCATCCTCCTTCTCCTTCCTTTATATAGAGTTTCTAAGTCATTTACTTTCACAAAATCCCATTTAATTTATTGTTCAATAATTTAATTCATAAAATTCCTCCCCGAACATGTGTCACCCATCCCCTTCATTGCACCAAAAATTAATTTCATTAATTAATTAATTACTCCTATTTCCCTCACCCACTTAAAAGCATTCCTAGAATCGCTCCTAGGTGTCCCCATATTCCCTTACACATTTTAATGACTTACCCCATTACTAATTCACTAGTTGAGTTCAATTTAGAAGGTTCTTAAGTGAAAATACCTTACTAAGTTAGTCTTTTTGTTTTTTCCTTATGTTTCCCTTTCTCTTTATGTAACCTTCTTTTTCCTATTTCCTAATCCTTTTAAATTTCCCTCTTTCCCTTTTCATTTAAAACTCAAATTGGCAAGTGTAGAAAATTATCTTTTTCCCCTTTTCCTTTTTAATTAGCATAAGAAAAAAACAATTATTTCCCATTTTTAAATTTTATCCCCCCAAAGGATTTTTATAAATTAATTGAATTTCTTACCCCCTTCTCATCACATGATTAATGATGATTATTTATATTATTTATTTATTTTTATTTTTACCTAAATATAATTTCTTTATCACAAGTATCACTTAGACCTATATTTTATTTTCCTAGGTTGAGCGACATTTTATTAGGGAAAATGTTTTAAATCTTTCTCATCACATTATTTGTTTTAATGCCATATAGGTTTATTCATGTATTATTTAACAACGTGATGTGCCCTTCCGGACGCACTAGGTGCTCCAAGGTGCCACTCGCCTCATTCTGTTTCCCTTGCACGACATGCCCTTCAGGATGCACTATGTTCTCCCAGGGTGACACTCGCCTCTTTCCGTTTTTCTTGCACGACGTGCCCTTCAAGACGCACTACATGCTCCAAGGGTGCCACTCACCTTTTGAATGACTTGGTAGACATCAGAAACCCCTGGAGTCAATTCTCCGCTAGGTTATCTTGTGGGAGACTAAGGGCCTCTAAGGAATAAGGCCCCTACCTTATTGCGTGCCCCTTAGAATCATCGTGAGCGACTATCGTAGTCTGCCCTCACGGCATCGTGGGTCTTCTCAAACTAGGTAATTGTTAACCTACAGTTTGAGCCACGGTGGGAGTGCTAGTAGGTTGTGGAATGGTTGTTGTCCACACCTCTCCCTCAACATCTCTGGTAGTCGTGTGTGACCCGTTTACTCCACATGTGAGTCTGGTTGACAAGTTATCGTCATCCTGCATCATCAATGAATCATGTCAGAAATATAATCAATCATTATAACATCTAATCAAATGTGCATATTTCATATTAACAATAATAAAAACCCAATAGTCCACTCCCTAACTCGATATGGAGTCCAAGGGGTTTCATCGATGCCTCTGCATCCTCGAGGTCCAAAATCTTGCACACTCAGGAAAACCAAGTCAATAGAACCTATCTATGTGAGTAAAGAAACATAACATGTCATCAATTCATAACGCCTCATAATCATAATCAACGACCAATAGTATAATAATCTGGATCACTTGCAAGAAAGTTTCCTCTTAGAATAAGTTTTCTCAATGTGCGCAAGAGCGGGATGTTACATACACCCCCCTCTTGGTCTAAACTTCGTCTCAAAGTTTCACAGTATATAAGTGCCAAAATAATGTGTATCACAGTATCATAATTCTATCTATCAAACAAAAATGGAAACTACTAACGCATATCATATGCATCCTCCCAGGTCGTCGAGTGCAGACTATAGTTGTCCCAGTGGACCTTGACTTGATCTATTGTTCGATGTCGTAGCTATCGAATTTGATGATCCAAGATACATATTGGCTCAGCCGTGAGTGCCCCCCTTGTTCGATACCTACAAGGAACTCATGTCAATAACATGGGTAGGATTACTAATATAATGCCTCAAAATAGATACGTGAAAAACATTGTGCATATGCCTCAAAGAATCAGGCAAGGCTAGTCGATAGGCGACGAGCCCCTTCCTCTCCACAATATTGAAAGGTCCCATGAACCTAGGAAATATTTTATCTCCCTTTCCAAACTTAATCAAACTCTTATGTGGTTTTACCTACAAGAAGACTCGATCACCAACATCATAATTACAGTCGACACGGTGCGCATCGACATAACTCTTTTGTCGATCCTGCTCTTCTTTGATCCTTTGTCTTATTGTTTTCATTTTCTCTTCCATTTCTTGGATCCCTTCTGGTCCCACCAGGACCCTATCCTCAAGTTGATCCCAAATCAAAGGCGTCTGACACAGTTTCCCATAAATAACTCGAAGGGCGCCATCTTAATGGTGCTTTGGTAACTGTTGTTATAAGTGAATTCCACCGATGACAAGAATTCTCCCAACGCTTTTGTTGGTCCATAATGTACATGTGCAACCTGTCTTCCAAGACTTGGTTTGTTCGTTCGGTCTACCCATCTATCTCAAGGTGATATGTAGTACTAAAGTTAAGTTGGGTTCCCAAGGACTCTTGAAAACTAGTCCAAAATCATCCAGTAAACATCGATCCTCGATCGGATATAATCCTCTTAGGCACGCCATGTAGCCTCACAATCTCATTGATGAAAACTCTAGCTAGGTCAGGTGCCTAATATGTCGTACACATAGGAATAAAATGAGCACTCTTCGTAAGAGTCTCGACTACCACAAAACTCGAGTCATGTCTCCTTATCGTTAGTGGCAATACAAAAATTAAATCCATCAAAATAACCTCCCATTTTGATTCTAGAATAGTGTGTGGTTGTAGTAATCCTGTTGGATGTCTACATTCAACCTTTACCTTTTGACATTCTAGACATATGGCCACATAGTTAACTATGTCTGCCTTCATTCCCTTCCAGAAAAATAAGGGTGTAAGGTTCTCCATTATCTTCGTGACTCCTTGGTGGGTCATGTATACTGCTCTGTGAGCCTCGTTTAGGATCAAACTCCTCAACTCGTCATTCTGTGATACGTAAATCCAATTTTTAAACCTCAATAATTCATCGTCGCCAAACGTAAATCCTTCAAATCTTGGTACCATCATTGTGTTTTGTCTGATAAAATCCTCAACCTATTTGTACCAGTCATCGTCGCACTATAAAGTTAGAATCTTTTCACGTAGATTTTTCTGAAGAGGAAACACAGAAAATATGCATGGTCTCCGACTCAATGCCTATACCACTCAGTTCATTGTTCCTTTTATGTAATAAATCTTGAAATCATACTTGCTAATTAGTTCCGACCAACGTCGTTGTTGCGTGTTCAGGTCGTTTTGGGTAAAGATGTGTTGTAGTCCACAGTGGTCCGTCTTTAGTTCAATTTTTTGTCCAACAAGGTAGTGTCTCCAAACCTTCAAGGAATATACAATGGATAACAACTCCAAATCATGCATCGCATATTTCTCCTCATGCCTTCTCAGTTTCCTCAAGATGTAAGAGATCACTTGACCGTCTTGCATCAAGACTCTGCCTAAGCCTTCCTTGGATGCGTTAGTGCATACCAAGAATTTTGCATCGATGTGAGGGACCTTTAGTATCAGTGTCATTGTCAAAATCTCCTTGAGCCTCCTAAATACTTCCATTCATTTCTCAGTACAAACAAATTTCTTCTGCAATTCCATGATTGTATTTGTTATCTTCGAAAATCCCTTGATGAATTGTCGATAGTATCCTGCTAAACCCATGAAGCTACGCACTTTTGGGAAATTCATTGGTGTAGGCCATTCCATAATAGCCTCGACCTTTGCTAAATCCATGGCGATACCTTCGTCGGAGATGACAAGACCTAAGTAGTGAATATTCAATTGATAAAACAAGTATTTGGACAATTTCCCATACAATTTATGCTTTCGCAGACATTGTAGTACTAAATGCAAGTGCTCGTCATGCTCCTCCATCATCCAGGATTAAATCAAAATATCGTCAATGAACACTTGGATGAAATTGTCCAAGTACTCATGGAACACTTCATTCATCAAAATCATAAATACCCCTAGGGCGTTTGTCAGTCCAAACAGTAAGATAGTAAAATTGTAATGTCCAAACCTTGTCTTAAAGGCATTCTTAGGGATGTCATCCTCCTTGATCTATAACTGGTGATACCCTAATCACAAATCGATCTTGGAAAACACCGTTGCACCCTTCATATGATCAAACAGATCATCAATCCCTTGCAATGGATATTGATTCTTGATCGTTGCCTTGTTCAATTCACGGTATTCAATGCAAAGTATCCATGACCCATCCTTCTTCCGTATGAAAATAATAGGTGCACCCCACGGTGACACACTCAGATGTATAAGTCCCAAGTCCAGCAACTCCTTCAGTTGCATTCTCAACTCCTGTAACTCTAGGGTCGACATCCGATAAGGCGTTCTAGCTATTGGTTTTGTCCCCAGTTTTAGGTCTATAGTAAACTCCAATTCCCTCTCCGGCGGAATCCTAGGTAACTCCTCTGGAAAGATGTCTACAAACTCTCTCACCACCGGTAGGTTTTCTAGATCTTCTGTCACTCCTTTTTCATTCAACTCCTTTTTCATTCAATGCAAGGATCGCATAAATCTTACATCCCTTGCGCATGATATTTCGTAACTGCAAGGAAGAGATAAACCTCAGGGAAACTCCCTGATTCCGACCTACAATCACATGTCTCTGTCCCTCATCATCAACCAAGCTCAACCATTTCATCTTATAGTTTAGTATCACCTCATGCGATTCCAATCGGTCCATACCGATCATGATGTCATAAGATCCTAAGATTGTGACGTACAAGTTGGCCCTGGTGAAAAACTCTCCCCGGTTAAGGGTACAACACATAACCCTTCCTCCAACCTTTTGTTTGGCTCCCGAAGCCATCTCTACAAATCTAAACTCATTCTATTCGACTGTACTTACCTTAATCCTTTTAGCACTGCACCAGAAATGAAACTCTCGGTAGCACCGGGATCTATCAAAATACTAAGATTCTAGTTAGTGAGAATACCTAACGTCTCAAGAATAATCGATTAGTGCTCTTCTTGGCGGTTATTCACCGCTGCATGAATCTGATGGGCCTTTCCCAAAACTCCCATGGTAGTGGGTTTGGTTGATCCAGATGCTTTGGCCCTTTCCTCTGGGCAGTAATGCTGGTAATGTGGCTCCTCACAATCCAACACACTTTCTTCAGTCCATTGTTCTTGGTACCCAATGTAGAAGCTGAATTCTAACAATAAGGCCAAACTTGAACTTCTTAACCTTAAGTTTCTGGGTAATTTGGTGCAGAGCATACCGAAGAAGCTCCAAAATGGACCTCGTACTCGGGCACCATGCGACTGCCTCATTGCAAGGCGTCGAACTCGTTGAGTTGATGCTCAATGAATTCCTCAGAAAAATACCTCTCCTATAACCATTCCTCGAACAGTTCCCATGACATGTCATCGACGACCATGTTCAAATGTGGTAGAAGAGACTTCCTCCATAGAAGAGTGCTCCCCTTCAGTTGAAATACCACCAGGCGAACCTTCATGTTGGAGGTCATAATCGCGAAGTGTGAAGCACAATGCCTTGCCCTACAACTATGCCTCAATGGCACAGTCATCTGCGACACTTGTGGACTCGAGAACTAAACTCTCTCAAGTTCTCAGTGGATGCTAATGGTACTAGCTAAGGCGCATTTTGGACCCTCAGGGTTACAGGTGCCCTGGCCTCCTCTTAGTACCAATGGTGAATCAAGGAACTTTGACATAACCTGGGCGGACCTTGTCAAACCATCATCATCCCTTACAACAAGTGAATCCATCCCAAGGACTTTCCCTTCCCCTTGGGGGTTCGACTTTGAGGGTGCGGGAAATTTTGGAGGTGTCGCACCTCCTTCCATGACACGATGTTGTGAACCTCTGAGGTGTCCTCTAAATGCGATCACCACATGGACACGTTAAGTTTTTTAATTAACACAAGGGTTAATACTCATGGGTTTACTGTAGTGGAAATCCTAGCCATCCACATTCGCAGGGTTGAAACCGCTCTGATACCATATGTAACGACCCCACCATTACGTCTATAAGCGACGCCAACAAGTGAATTTTTTATTTTTTTTAGAACAGGATGACAACTACGATTACAGCTGGACAACACATCTAACGGCAAGCACCACATCCGCAGGATATACAACATACAACTACGACTCCACACACTTGCACCAGAGCCACTGGGTGAAACATGCTTAAAACAAGAGAGAGAAATGACTACCCGCCCGACACAAAAATGACCATGCATACAAGATAAGGGACAACATCCCCATCCCGACACAATGGCCTCAATGGCCAAATAACTAGGACCTCGATGGCGCACAATCAAACGCAAGAAGGTGTTCAACCAATGCGCCAATAGAAAACTTGCAACGATCAACAACACTCACCCGAAAGGCACAGACTCCGACCAAGTTATCATTTGCCTCTATCCACGAGGGTGCACAATGATCCCCTCATCAGGACTCATGACGTCCCCAAGTGATAGGTGTGGTGATAACCCTGACGCTACACAAACTATCTGGACCAAGGACTCTAGACTAAACCAACTCACTAGGATTTGAGCCACTGACAAGAGGACTACTCCCACACCCCAAGAAACAGATTGACAAGATGCAAGATGACGTCGTTCAAAGGAATTGCAAGCTAAGACATGACTTTGCCAACAACCCAACCATTCGTCAAGTCTAAACTAGTCAATAATTATAGTCTATTTTAATCATTGATTACAAATCTAACTTAGCAAGTCTAAATACAAATTAGTCATTAATGTACAATCTAATTTAACATTAAAATCAAATCAAATTTAGCAAATCTAAATTACAATTTGTCAATAATTTCAATCTAATTTGACAAGTTTAAATTAATCAATACTAAAACTATATGCATATCTCGGCATCACCTCACCTACATTTAGTTCGTTGATACGCGTGTATGAAGATCCATTGATCGAATTGACACAACGGCAAGTTCAAGGCATCAATTTCGACTCCTGAATCTCAAGTTTCAAACTTCCTTTCGAATAACAATCATTGACCTGGTCAGTTTGCTCATTATTCGAATTTCTTCTTTGTCCAAACCCCGAATCAATTCGAATAACAATCTTCAACCTGGTGAGGTGCAGTGTCATTCTGCTAAGCTCCTTTGGAGAAATTTAACTGGTGGCATATGAAACTTATTTCGGTCCAACACTCTAGGAAGAGGAAACATTAAATCTCTATTTGCTAGTCCAAATTTTAATTCGGTGTACCAAAACTACACATGGATTGTACTAGAAGTTTATCAATGGAGAATGATAGATTGAGTGCTTTGAATGATACACTAATCAGCTCTCATAATCTCTCTAAACTTTCTTTAAGAGATGTCATACGATGTTCTATTCTCTCATGCAGATGGCGACCTCTCTGCACCATATTATCTCATCTCAAATTTTCCAATCCGTGCTTTAAAGAGGAAGTAATTGATAATATTCTTTCATTTCATCATGTTGAGCTTGAAAGACTGAAATTTCATTGCTCCATTATCAGATAGACCATAGGAACATTCACGAACTGATTTGGAAGTGGATTTGTATTTCATCTTTAAACCGAGTAAAACAAATCACTCTGGAAAATGTTTTCAAGATAGTGCATGTTCCAAGTTCTCTTTTTTCTTGCAATAACCTAAAATCTTTGAAGGTGGACAATTTTGAATTTAAACAACTACCTAACTATTTTTCTTGTTTCAGATGCCTTAAAACCTATTTTCAATTGATGTTATAAAACACTTCCCCTTTAAATCGTTGTTATAAAACGTTGTCATTAAAATCCACCAATACACACAAGAATTCCCACCATTACACCCCCCATTAACCAGTAATGTGTAGGCAATCAATGGAGAAAAACAAATGCCAGATCTCTAAAATTGTAGGGCAAAATTCACCTTCCAAAATGGATTAAATTTCATGGGAAAATCGCAGGGAAAAATTTTCCTTTCAAAACGGATTAAATTTGCCTTAAATTAATAAATATTCTCTAAACATTAAAATCATATCTGAGCAGTAAATTCATGGGTAAAGTGAATAGCAGTGGGTTAATTCACAGGGGTGAATGACGTCAACCATCATGAAGAGCATAGGTTTAACACAAGAAAAATTGTAGAGTTACTAGTGATAATCGATAAGTAACAAGACTTCACAGGAAAAACCATTATTAGTTTTTCAAAGTATGTTAATGGTGTAATCTAAAGATAATAAATCTCAACCAATACACAGGAAAAAGGAAACACTACCATGCATAATAAAGACACCAAGAATATTTGTTGGGTAAGGTGAGTAAGTGGTGTGTCACTTTCGCACTATCACGACAATGGCATGGGTAAGGCTGTCAGGTAGAATTTACCATTAAAGGTGATAAAAGAGAAAAAAGTAGAGTTTAAAATTTTTGTGGTTAAGGGTGTTGAAATGAAAAGAGTAAATTCCATTGAATAACATGAAACGTAGATTAAAATCATAGAGTAATGGTAGACCAAAAGTAAGGAAAAACACGCAATAAATCGCTAGGAGAAGCATTAAAAACACAAACTTAAAGAGTAGAGGATAATATGCAGTTCGCTGAGGGAAAGGAATAACAATAGAAAAGGTAAACAATCGCAACAAGACGCAAGAAAATCACTCAACCTGGAACAATCATCAGGGGTAGACGGTTGGGTAGAACCATCCTTCGCTCATCATCCACGCACAGAAAAAGCAGGGCATTAGGATCTATAGGTCTATTAACATCGAAGTAATGACCGTCGATCTGGCTCCTGGCCGACTGCTCAGGCGTGGACTAATGAGATAGGGTCGAGGGTGAAGTAAAAGGTGAAACTCATCACAAATAAATAAAACCATAGGTCGTACACAACATTCAAGGATCGATTGCCAAGGGAATCAAGTCAAGCAATGAACTTAAGGCTATGGGGAAATTAAGTTCTCAAATAAAATGCTAAGTCAACACCTTCCTTACCCAGTAA
>JZKD02S0052869.1:0-25894 GCA_000966675.3 Picea glauca | reverse complement strand
TTATCCCCAATCATGAACTGTGTTGGAACCCAATGTCTATATTGTTGGGATTTATATTTGGCATGTGGTTATTCAAGAGAAAGTTAGACTTGGTTATGGATCTATGCTAAGGTGTATTGAAAAGAAGAAGCATGCTCCTATTCCTTTTGTTGGTGAGGGGAAAGAGTAGAGGGGAGCATGACTTGTATCTCATAAGGCATAATAGGTTGAAAATTATAACATTCTTTGAAAGGAGAATGGTCTATAGAACTGTGGACAACCTTTTTATAACTATGTTGTACAATGTGAAAATAATTATCCCACTATTTATGCTTATGATGGAACATGGGGATGGCATGAATGAGTGTGCAGTTGACCACTTTTGTTTGCCCATCAATCTAGGTGTGAAAGGTTGTGGAAAATTGCAGTTTACAACCCAAAAAAAACCAAAAGAGTTTTCTATAAATGGAAAAAGAACTAGTAGTTTTGATTAGAGATGGCAGTGAGGGGAACACAAAGATGTTGTTAGAGATGAGTGAAAAACATATATGCAACTCATTGAGCAATGATCTCTTTGGTGCAAAGAAAATATATTTCCATCATGGAAAAGTAGCATACGATAACAAATATGACATTATATTGGCAGATGATCATAGAGAGACCATTGATAAAATCCATGAAAATGGATTCCCATGGCTGAGTAGGAATGAGAAACGGTTGTGAGATACCAAGATTACAATTGCCAGGACCAAGATAAGGATCAAAAGTGTATTATTGTTTCCATTGTTCATAAAAAAGAACCTTCATGTTGAGGATGGCGAGTACACAAAGAGGAGGACAATTGAGCATATCTACAATTTTATTGGTGTTGCCCTTATTGTACTTAATCACCAAATTAAATTGTTCAATATAGAAAGTCCATTTGATGTATCATTGCTCTTGTAGCTTAGTTTGAGGGTTTGGAAAAATCAAAGGATGATGGTATATATGTAAGGCAAACTCTTTTTCCAACAAATAGTGCCTCAAATGTTTGAGAGCTTGAACAAGGACATATAAATGATTGTCATAAAGCATTGTACCAAAGATTTGCATCAAACAATATTTTGGAATGATACACAACTAGGTGTTTGACCTACTTGAGGAATGCACCAATAACATACTAGGAGGTCTCGAAAGGTAGATGAAGGTATGTAGGTGTAGAAATAGGGGTGACAAAAAGTCTTGCTTCAAGTGGGAAAAGGTCTCATTGACAGTAAGCATCCAAGCAAAATGTAGTTGATTGGAAAAAATATGTTTGAAAAGTGACGAACAAATTTGCAATTTAGTTCCCCTAAGAAACTCTTGAGCTCATAAATAGTGTGAGGGACAAGCCTATCCAAGGAAACCTACAACTTTTGAGTGTGTAACATATCCATAATAGTATGGATGTGTTCGAGGTACAACTTAGTGAAGTAGTGAGCATGCACTAGATGATCCAATATATCCTCAATATGAGGTGGGGGAAACCAATTTTTCACCTGGATTTTAGAGGAAGTCTCCCTGAATCTCAGAGTTTTACTGATGATTGGTATTCTTTATTGTAATGTCCCTTTCAAAATAGGAGCTCCAGAGAGGAGGCTTAATGGTCTAAAATTCCTTGTTAGACTATAGCTATGGCCAAAGAGGGGTAAACAGGGTTACTAGAGGTCATTCCAGTCACAGGTGTTATATTCAGAAAGTGACATTGAGAGATAGTTCAGTGTATTCCATGAGGAAGACACCAGTTGGCTAATTTCGGTGTTGAAAGACACACCCTAGTCATCAGGAAGATCATCTAGGTCTTCCATCATTCTTCATTGATTCCACAGTGCTCCCATATTACAGGTATTATCTTTTAGTTGCTTATTTGTATTCCGACTAATATCCTTTTGTCTTTTGATATAGCCAAGTGTTGTTATTTAATTCAACTGTAGTTTCTTATTTGTATTCCAGCTAATACCCTTTGTCTGTTGATCTAGTCGAGTATTGTCAGTTTATTCAACCACATTCAGCCATTTGTAATCCACAAAGATATCATAATACAAACTTTGCAATCCTTTGTCGCGTTTATTATTTTTATGATCATTTATATGTTGTAATCCTTTGATCCTACACACACATTAGCAGCATTTCCTAGACTAGCCAAGTTAGGAACATTACAGTGGTATCAGAGCTTTAGTCCTACCAGCCTGTGACTAAATACAATGAGTGCAACAGAAGACCCAAAGGGCCGTGAACATGTAGGTGATTTCCCCCCTTTTCCTCCTAGATCAGAGGAAGAGGAAGAGGCACATAGAGAAGCAGAGAGAAGGGTAGAGCATGAGGCTGAGTGTGAGGCAAAGAGGATGCTAGGAGACATATATGAGTGACCAGAGTGCAGTGGCAAGGTCCCCGTATATCCAAAGGTATCTTTCATGTAGATTATCAACGATATGTTAGCTAGTCAACGAACCATGTCTCAGTCCTTGGCACAGGTGGTTGATATATTGGCTAGAGTGGGCACCCCAGATACACAAGTCCTGCATGCAGCACAGGGGAAATCGGGAGCAGGCAGTAGACCCCAGTCACCCTCTCGCACATAAACCTCTGCAAGTAGGATTCCCAGACCCTTGTTTCCCAGTTTCTAGAGGGCACCCCCAGTAGCAGCACTGCCACCGATAACACAGAGGCCACCCACTCATGCCAATGATATTGCAGAGTATAGGAGGGAGTACACAACATTGGGTCGTGACTTCCATCAGGACATGACCTTAGTCGAGTACTGTGGACTCAGACTCAGGAACCGTCCCAGAGAGCTGCAGAGGGGAGGACCACAACAACAGTAGGGGAATAACCTCGATTTCATCTCAAAAGTTGGAAAATTCACCATCCCTTCTTTCGAAGGATCATCCAAATACACCGCCAGAGCCTGGGTACAGAAGCTAGACACATATTACAATCTCAACTAGATGAATGAGACAAATACCATCAGTTTCAAGACCTTACACTTGGAGGGTGAGGCACATGAGTGGTGGTATCATGGACTAGTGACATTGGGTCACAGTCCCATCACCTCCTATAGGGAGTTTACAAATAGGATCATGGATAGGTTTGATAGGAAGGATCCTGAGATACACTTCAGGGATCTAGCCCAGTTGAGACAAATTGGCACAATAGAGGTGTTCATCACAGAGTTTCAGCAGGTAGCCATGGCAGTGACAGATATATTAGAGCCCAGGCTGATCATGCTATTCACAAAAGGACTCATTGATCCTTTGAGAGGATGGGTGAAGGCATACATGCCTCCCACTTTGCAGGATGCCATCCTTCGCACTCGAGATCTGGCAGACTCAGTGTCAAATACTAAAACTTTCTCCAAACCATTTGTGCCCCACAGGGATCAAGACAGGAAGCCATTCTAGAGAGAATGGAAGGGCAAGGAGAAGTTGGATGATGAGACTAGGCGAGAGCTTATGAGGAAGAAGCTTTTCTTTAGCTGCAGAGATCCATGGGTCCCAGACCACAAGTGCATGGGCAAGGGAAAGATTCATTATATTGAGGTATTAGAAGACAACGTGGATAGTGAGGAGGAGGAGCAGGACAATGGATCCAATAGTTCATAGGAGGAGTCAGCACCAGTAGAGGAGCATCCTCCCCATAGACCATCGACACTGGAAGGAGCCCATCCTCCAGTAGTCCCACAACTGCCAGAGTAGGCTAACAAGAGGAAACCAACAAAGGGAGGAGTTATAGTGACCCTTTCTGGTGTTCCCAGGTATGATATCCTCCATATCAGAGGGATTATTCAGGGGAAAAGGGAAATCTCCCTGATAGCTGGTGGGGCCACCCACAACTTCATCGACACTTCACTAGTATCGAGATAGGCACTTCAGATAGAGGAGTTTGAGGGGTTTGATGTTGCGGTAGCAGATGGACACATAGTGGAGTGTCTAGATAGAGTTCCAAACTTAGAGATGAAGTTAGGAAACTACACAGTGAGAGACACATTTTATGTGGTTGACCTATTGAACACACATGTGGTGTTAGGAGTTCAGTGGATGATAACCTTGGGAAAAATCACTACCGACTACCAAACCTTGGAAATGGGATTCAAAGATCAGGATGGGAAGAAGGTTGTTCTAAGAGGTATGTCGACAGGAGCACCTAGGACAGTTTTATCCAAGAGGATGGAGAGGATATTCAAACATAGGGAGGTAGCATATGCCGCAGAATGCTTGATCACTACTCAAGAGGATTCAAAAGGTCAACAACAATACCATACAAAGATCAAGAATTTATTGGGATGACATTAGCAGGTCTTTGAGGCAATTCCACCAAGGAGACCACCTGACAGGGGGTTTGAGCACACCATTGAGTTGGAGGAGGGGGCGAAACCTATGATCACCCCCCCCCCCCCCATATCGTCATCCTAGGAGGTTCAAGGATGAGATAGAGAAGGCAATCAAGGAATTGATGGTGATGAGACACATCAGACCAAGCAACAACCCATTTTCTTCTTTAGTTGTCTTATTTCTGAAGAAGGATGGCACCATGAGGATGTGCATTGATTACCGAGCCTTGAACAAGAAAAGCGTCAAGAATAGGTACCCTATCCCATGCATTGACAAGTTGATGGATGAACTGCATGGGGCATTTTTCTTCTCAAAAAATGATCTACTCTATGGATATCATCATATCAACATCCGAGAGTAGGACATAGAGAAGACGGATTTTCAATGTCATTTTGGACACTTAGATTTCCTGGTTATGCCATTTGGGCTAACCAATGAACCTGCTACTTTCCAGTCTTGCATGAACCATATACTCAGGGATCAATTGAGGAAATCAGTCTTGATTTTCTTCGATGACATCTTGATCTATAGTCGGTCATGGAAAGATCATATGAGGCACCTAGATGAGGTATTGAGCATCATAGAGGCACAATCATTATATGCCAAAGATTCCAAGTGCGAGTTCGGTATGATAGAGTTGCTTTACTTAGGCCACATCATCAGTGCACAGGGGGTACAAGTGCACCAAGAGAAGATTAGGGTCATTCTGAATTGGCCGACGCCCAAGAATGTGACATAATTGGATGACCGGTATAGGGTCATTGGCGATGTCATATTTTACAAGAATAGAGTCTACTTGGTGCCAGATTCAGGGCTTAAGAAGAAGATTCTCACCATAGTTCATGATTCACCTCTAGTAGGCCATCAAGGGTTTTTCAAAACCTACAGACAGATCAGAGAGAGGTTCTCATGGAAGTGCCTCAAACAGGACATTATGAGACACGTCAATGAGTGTGTGACTTTCCAGCAGAACAAGTCAGAGCATTCTTTTCCAAAAGGGATACTTCAGCCACTCCCCATTCCAGAGTAGAAATGGGATAGTATATCTATGGACTTCATCATGGTTCTACCCAAGGTCCAGGGAAAGAACTGTATTTATGTAGTGGTCAATAGATTGACCATGTTTTTTCACTTCTACGCCATACCGAAAGAGTACAATGTAGTTTAGGTAGCCGAGCGATTCTTCAGGGAGGTCTTCAGACTTCATGGGTTGTCGAAGAACATCGTTAGTGACAGGGACAGTCGGTTCATAGGGAATTTTTGGAGAGAGTTGTTTTAGTTGGTGGGGACAGAGTTGACACCTAGCACCAACTATCACCCTCAGACAAATGGGCATACCGAGATTGTCAACAAGTGTGTTGAAGGGTATTTGAGGAACTATGTAGGATGACAACAAAGAATGTGGGTAAAGTGGTTACATTTAGGAGAATATTGCTACAACACCACATTCCACATGTCCATTGGTATGACACCCTTCCGAGCATTGTACATATCTGCTGCTCCCACTTTGGTAGACTTGGTCTTCGGGGAGAACAGAGCTCTCAAGGCGAAGGATTGGATCATAGAGAGTCCGGAGATTCTCAAGTTGTTGAAAGAGAACCTACAGACGGTGCAAACCCGACAGAAGATAAGTGCGGATAGGCACAGTATAGAGCACAACTTTGAGGTTGGAGATTTGGTTTTCTTGAGACTCCAACCCTATAGACAATCATCTCTAAAGAAGAGTGGGGTCGAGAAGCTCAAGCCCAAATTTTATGGTCCTTATAGGATCATGCGCTGAGTAGGCAAGGTTGCTTACGAGCTAGAGTTTCCAGAGGGGAGAAAGATTCATAACGTGTTCCATGTGTCTTGCCTAAAAAAGGCAGTGGGACAATTCAATAGCACATCAGAGGAGCTTCCCCCGTTGGATGAGGAGGGACAGTTGGAGTTAGTTTCGAAGGAGGTTTTGGAGTTCCGAGAATGAAAACTAAGGAGTAGGGTCATTAGAGAGTTTTTGATCAGATGGAGAGGGCTTCTAGTAGAGGACGCTACTTGGGAGAGCGAGCAGGTATTGCAGCACCCTGGACTAGTATTTCTTGAGGACAATCAATTTCGAGAAGGGAGGACTGTAATGTCCCTTTCCAAATAGGAGCTCTAGAAAGGAGGATTAATGGTCTAAACCACCCCGTTAGACTATAGCCAGGGCCAAAGAGGGGTAAACAGGGTTACTAGAGGTCACTCCAGTCACAGGTGTTATATTTGGAAAGTGACATTGAGCTAAAAAGGGTTAAAAGCGCTTTTAAGTCATTATGAGCTAAAAATAGAAGTCAATAGTGAATTAGGGTTCTAGTAGTGATTTAGGGTTTTGGAAGTCAACATTGAATTAGGGTTTCAACATGATTTAGGTTTTTGGAAAGATATAAAGGAAGGGTCAGCGACCTAATTCATCATTATCCATATTATGATGTGTCATTGAGGAGAAGAGGCGCATATCAGGAGAGATAGTTCAGTGTGTTCTAAGAGGAAGACACCAGTTGGCTGATTTCAGTGTTGAAAGACACACCCTAGTCACCAGGAAGATCATCCAGGTCTTTCATCATTCTTCACTGATTCGACAATGCTCCCATATTCTGGGTATTATATTTTAGTTGTTTATTTGTATTCCGGCTAAGTTCCTTTTATCTTTTGATCTAGTTGAGTGTTGTTATTTAATTAAACCGCGGTTGCTTATTTGTATTTCGGCTAAGATCCTTTTTCTGTTGATCTAGTCGAGTATTGTCAATTTATTCAGCCGCATTCAACCATTTTGTAATCCACAGAGATATCACAATAAAAAATTTGCAGTCCTTTGTCATGTTTATTATTTGTATGATCATTTATATGTTGTAAACCTTTGATCCTACACACACATTAGCAATGTTTCCTAGACTAGCCAAGTCAAGAACATTACATGGATGGAACATTGATGGCCTGACCACTAGAATTTTTTTCCAAGTCATTGATATGATGTATGTGTCCTATAAAATTATGTGTATGAAAGGAGAGACTGAGATTAAGGCCCACAAATCCATTATTCAATGCTTTACAGACACATTGTCCAAATGGTGGGAGTTATAATCCTCTGCAGCTCTAGTTGAAAAAATGGAGAAAGAAGTATTGAAATATGAAATAGATGATGCCATTTATCATGAGAATGGGAACCCACAATGGAACATGATAGGTTCCCTTACTACACTAATTCTTAGACACTGGTGTGGCACTGAAAAGGAAATTGTTGAAAAACATTCTTTGATCCTCATGAATATGAAATGCAGAAAAATGTCACATTATGAAGACTTCCACCAAGAATGGACTCAAAGAATATATGAGGTTAAAGACATCAATAATTTTCTTTGGACACATGTTTATCTGGCAGCTCTACCTAGCAATTTTGTAGAATATCTTAAGGCCCAAGAGGCATTCAAACTCCCTTATGAGATTTATACTTGGGGATATATCTATACAATTGTCACAAATGTCGGGTTAGTCTCTGTACTAACATGAAGGTTAGTAAATCAATTCAAAAAATGTAAAGACTCCTTGACAATTGATCTATTTGTGAAACATATGGTCTAGCTATAGATGATCCTGTAAGAAGAAGAAATAAGGCAAAAAAAGCCTTGGAAAAGGTAAGATCTACAAAAACCAACCGATATAGGACTTATCTAAGAAAATTCACAAGGCAATATCTAAGAAAGTCCTCTAAAAGGTATCAAAAAACTCATTACTACACTCCCGAGGATATCAATTTGAAAACACATAAGTAACAAGCTAAACAAGCTATAGTTTGTTGGCTTTCTGTACAAGAAAACCTAGTCATCATGCAAACCAATGTCATAAAGGAGAACTATAAAAAAGAGGCAAAGGAAATATTTTTGAAAACAAAGCCAGACAAGAAAGGGAAAAGGTTGAAACCTCAAAACAAATAGTTTCAGTTCATTGCAATAGGTGTGGATCAGACATACATGATACTAACCATTGTCCACGCAGTCTTTTTATCAAAAGAGAAGAGGTTCATATTAATTTAAAACATCTTCCTGAAATCCATCTACTCATATGTAACAATCATTCACCTAAAAAGTCCACAAGCTAGAAGCACCTGCTAGGCTGCTACTTAGAATGCCTTAAGCACATACATTTGTACCATAAGACATGTAGTGAATATTTATGGCATTGATCAGCTCTATCACTCACCCCTGGGAACTTATCACTCTTGATACTTGGCTCTAGTGTTGGAAAACATCCATGTTGGTTTACACCCTCTAGCCAAAGAGTTGTTTCTTTCCTACAATGACACCCTAAATTAATATTTTGGTTAAGTCTTAAAACATCAACAAAATTAACCTTGAAAATACAACTTTGGAAAGATGGTTAGATAGTAACAAAGTACTACCCAGTTTCAATCTAGTGTTAGATTGAAAGTTCCACACGTGCCAACCTCTCAACAGTTCTACCTCAAATTACTCCCAAATCGCACTTGTCACTCACTAGTCACTGGAATTGTTAAAAAGACAGAATTACCTGAGTTAATACTTTAAATTAATCCCAAATATCACTTGTTACTAAAGTGTTAAAATACTGAATTTCCTGATTTAATCCCATATGTCCTACAAGCCTGCCACTTGCTTCCAACCTCCTGAAGAACTACTAATTATCAGAACCTTACTCCAGACTGCCCAAAACATTGTTAGTATTTTCTAGATTACTGAACAAACTAGGCATGTGTAAATTCTACAAGACCAATACCACTGACATGTTTCCCAACACAATTTCTTCAAATGTCCTCACTCAAATAGAGTTGCAATTGCTAGATACACATAATAGAAATAAAGCACTACTCTAGCATTATTTGCCAAAATTGTGTTAGCCTATCAAAACACAAACTATACCCATGGCTACTCACCTGCGGACTACTCTGAAACCTTTACGCTGCTAGTATGATGACACAAATTTGCACTTTTTCTTCTGTTGTTGCTATTATTATGAATGATGGGTGTTTCTCATCAAGTTCTGTTGACGAGCGAAAATGAATGCTCGCCAACTGGAAGAGTGGATCTGGTCCAGGGTTGTCTAAATAACCCAATCCATTTGGGATGATCCGCCCTGATGGGTTTAGTGGCTCCATTGGCCGATATAAGTCCTAGGAAAACGAAAGAAACTAGCTAAAGGAACTAATCTAAATGAAAACAACAATTAAAGCAAACTAATAAACAAATATGAAATAAATATATACAGTCTTTTGTCTAATATTATACAGCATTAATTCTATGAAATTAAATGTCCAGCTATCAACAGAATTAGATCTTAATCACAAATGTACAATATTTACAGATTACAGATTTTAAATGGAAACCTGCAAAAATCATTTGTAACTGTCCTATGACAAAAAAACTATTGTTTATTTTTATTTTTATATCTTTTATGTGAAAGAAGAGAAGTAGACAAAACTAACTAAGATAAGTAATTAAAATAATAATCCTAATTATAGAACTGAACCATGTATCTATCTAAACTAATGAGAATTCTCAGATTTATTAACTATTAAATAACAAATAAAGAACTAAGCTGAAATAACGCTTCCTATTTGTCCCATGCAAAGTGTTCAATTCAGTTGTTTGATGGGAGGAAACCCGCACCAGATTCTTCACAGGCTTCTTGTAAAGAAGAAGCAACAATGCTCTTTTGAAAATAAACAATAGAACAAACAAGACATAAAACTAACAACAATCTTATGATTTACAAATCATGAAAGTTAGATAAATCCCTGTGTGAAGATCTGTACAAAACAGTTCATTTAATGAAGAAGATAAATATTTACTCATCAAATTGAAATAGAGTAATTGATGTGCTAAAACTGAGATACATAAGACATGGACAGAATTTAAATCACAACGCATTAAACTGCAATAAGTCTTGATATCTAAAGTAGTCAATGACTTAATCACAAATTAAAACGCACAAAACTTGAACGAAAGTATGATAAATTGAAAGCTAAAGCTATTACAACATATCGACTTCCATTCAAGTCTGTATCATTATAAATCCATAGTCTTGTTGTCCCAACAGTGTTGATGGGTTCATTACAAAAAATAACAAGTATTTAAAGACCACAGGGTAAAACATCCCTGTGGGAATTATCAAAGCAGTTTACAAAAAATCTGGGAACAATCTCCCAAGTCCCTATTTCTGCCTATGACTAACAGTCTATAACAAAACTATATCACAAAAGTATCTCCTAAACTGCCACAGCATGCCCAATTTTCCATTGAAATTCGTAAGTACCTGAAGGTGGACAAAAATAGACAATTTTAGATAATGTTTATTGGTAAAATTAACAAAAATCTAAATTTTAAGACTAGCTACAGAATCTCACGATTCTGTAGCTGGTCTAATTTGAAAACAGGATCGTTTTAAATCCATCCAAAACTAACAGAAATATATTCGAATTATTAAACCAAATCTTTAATCATTAAATCAACACAAAGCAAATCGCTCATGCCAAAAGTAACCAAATCTTTATGCCAATTTGAAACAAACAGAAATCGTGTTTAACCGAATGGTAACAAGGATACATGCAATCTGTTCGACACTTGTTATTACCAATTCGGAGCAGACAGAATCATTTAGAGACTTTGAAAGCAATGAAATCATTTTCATGAATCAATTTCAATCGACACAAACTGTAACTGATCAAACAAATCATTCATATTCATTTAATACAAACAAAATATTTTATGTCGACTCAGAAATTAACAAAATCATTTTTAAATCCAAAACTAAAAGAATTTTTTTTTCGAATCAATAGATTACATTGTATTTATCAAACCAATCTCTGATATTGATGCATTGCATACATAAAATAAAATGCTAATTCAAGCATACAGAATCATCTCAAAATCAAACCAAAAGAAACGAATCGAACTATCTTAGAGCCGACACAATCGATATGCTAATGCAAAGTCGTATCAATCAATACATAGCTACACGATTTTAGCAAACAAATTATTTGTACAGGTCGAATGCAATCATAATCCAAAAGGAAAATATTTATTCAAAACAAAATAGAATTGTTTCTTGAATCTATTCGAACAGAACTAAACGAAATCAAACCCAAACGACTACCCTAATTCAAACGTACAGAATTGTTTCAAAAGCAAACCAAATAGAATAAAAAAAAAATCAATTGTTTATACTAATCTGAGAACAATAAAATCGCATTAACCGAATCATAGTTGTGTCCGAGTTTAGCAAACAAATCTTCTATACATGATTCATAACGAAATCATTTTTGGTAATTTGAAAATAAGAGAATCATTTTGAATCTATTAAAACGAACAGAACTAATTGAAAGCAAACCCAATCGGTTATATTAATTCAAACCAACTCATAAAACAAAATCGATGTTGAAATACATACCTCGGTAATAAGAAAATGATTCAATCGTGATAACTTTGAATTGACAGAGGCCGTTACTGCCTCGACATTTCTGAAGACAATTGAACCGATGGTTTTTTGTTTCTTTCCATTGGCTTGTAGCCTGTCGTTCTCCTTTGACAACACTGTAACTCGTTCCTCTAAAGATTTGATCTTCGATTGCAACAGGGGAACATCCATGTAATAATGTTCAAGCCATAAATTGCATTGGGTACAAGGTGATTGATTTGGCCTTGGCATCACAGGCAAGGGTTCTTTCAAGTTACCAGGGGTGTCACTGTGAAGCTTAATTCCCGGGAATTTAGGATCATTCTTGAGGCACGGAGGTAAGTTTGAAACATAGTCATAGGGTTCCATAGAGAAAAGTCCATGAGAGTAAGGGTATTCCTCGGCTAAGAAATGTTCAATTTCTGAGTCTGAGTCCTCGCTCAGCACTATTGGCTTCTGGTCAACGTTTTGCTTGGGTTTGTTCCTAGCACATATGGATACCCATCGTGCGTTTTTATTTCCCTTACTTTTGATAGCAGTATCACCTTTTCCTTTCTTCCTCATAGGCCTCTTGACAGCCTTAGTATTTTCTTTAGCACACGGGTCGGCCATGGTATCGGGTAGGTCCATGTCAAGGCAATTCGAGGGTTTGACAGGGGGTAGAAGGATATGAAGTGGCACAGCTGGTCCAACCAGAGTTTTAGTAACCACAACCTTGTCCACTTGGAGAGACTCAGGAGTGGCAAATCCATTCCTTGATAGGAAGGCTTGCCAACAGACACCACTAAGGCTCAAATGGTGGACGATAATGAGTTTGATCAAGCAGTGATGAAAAAGGCTGTTATCAGCCTTCTCACGCTTAAATCGTTTGGACATCTTGTACAGACTACATAAGAGATAATGTGGCATATTCAGAGGGTAGCCTATAAAATTCACCAATAACTGAAGATGATACAGAAATACCAAGCCATAACGACCTTCTCAGGTCACAAACTGCTTAACAATTGCCAAAATATCGTGCCACCTGGGTTTGAGGGTAGTGAGAGGCAGAACTCTATCGCAGCTAACAATATTCCTTGATGTGAATAGGATCAGCCACGACACCTCGTCTACTTTGGAATTTTTAAACCACCTTTGCCTTGTAGCTGGTAGTCCTATAGCTGAGCTTAGGGATTCCTCATTTAGCTCAAGTTGTATGTCTCCGACCTTAGCCCTGCATTCATTGAAGGTGAGGGAAAACTGTTGGGCAACCAAAAGGTTGAAACCCTCAATTATTTGGATAAACACCAGCCAACCACTATTTTCCAAATCCTCAGGAGCATTGTTGAATAGCAACAGAGTTTGGATACCATTTGGTTCTATGCACACCACAGGTGCCATAGGCAAGAGCACACAGTGAGATGGGTAAATGGGCAAGGGTTTGGACAGGGTATTCATAGGATCGAATAGCTCACAGACTTCCCCGAAACCAACAGAGTTAACCCATGATGGTTGGCGGGCATTAATGTCTAAGTGTGTGGGGGTGGTGGAACGAAATCAACCCATGCAAAACAGTCATATCGAACTGTACAACCGACGACACATATGGTGATTCAAATCACTATTGCAATGTGTTAAAAGTAATGTCATTCAAAAAATTAATGAAAACTATGGTGAGTCGACCCAAAGATTTGCACAAGCAATAGTGTTTGCATGGTTTTAAAATCAAAAAAATGTTTCGAAGTCAGCACCAAGGGTTCGATCATAACAAGTATGTGTTGTATGAAATGATTGCACCAAGAGTCTAACCAAAATGTTAATGCATTCTTATGAACCCATTGAATTTGATCAAAGGCAATAGAACATCAAAGACTATCAAATCAACGACTCAATTATAATCATTAGAATATCATCACAGTCTCATAAAAATGAAATCATATTAACAACAAAAAAATGTCAAATGAGTAAAGGTTTTGGTGTCTTGCTAACTATGCGCCTATAATTAAATTGAAAATGCAATGAACACATATACAAGAGTGACCATAATAACTCAGTGACGATTTTAATGCCATTGAAGTGACTTCGAAATCAAAGTTTTCACGCTTGCAGTCATGAAAACGAGAACAAAGGCAAGTGTGCAAATGCGCGAAATAATAGTGTTGTTTTATTCAAAGATTGCAATGAAGATCCAGGGTTCCAAAACACTTGTGTGGGCAGCTTATAAAGATAGGATAAAAATGCGAAATGGATGCCAACAATGGCGACACACTGGTAGAAGCAGTTATCTCTACCAAAAGAACAAATTCAGAGTATGATAACATGAATAATTCAAACTCAAAAACAACTAGAAAATTGTCTAAACATCATTATTAATCAAATATTCCAGCAGTGTTTAAAGGATGAAAACTGAAAACAGTCTTAAGATAAGAAAGCCACGATATTAAAGATAAAATCTCCAATACTGTTGACAGGGCCACTGCTGCTAGCAGGCATCCATAGCTTCGACAAGGTTTCCATTTAACCCACTCTGATATTCGTATCCTGCCAAGAAGTTCCAGATCAGAATAAAGGACATGTTAAGGTTAAGAGGTTTCATACTTCCGAATATTTATATACCCGACATTGCTTCACTGTCAGTGGGCCTGTTCAGTACCCCGACGAAGTTGTCTTGGCATCATGCATGCATTTACCTGCTTCCAGCAGACCTGTTTAGCATCCCAACGGGTTTACAAGCACTTCCCACAACTCTTTTAATGATTTATTTTATTTTTTTAAGATATATAGTTGAGTGGGGTGACGTTGAAAATTATGATATTTTAGCATATTTTTTACAGACCTCAACAGAATTTTTTAGAACTGTCCTTCATTAAGATCTAGAGACGGCTTATTTACAAAACCAACTTTCTAAGGAAGGGAGACATCTTCTGAGTCGTTCCTTTAAGGAATAGGGATAGCGTAAGAAGATAATAGATGATCATGATAGGATTCACTCACAGATCGAAACCAATTAACTTCTTTCAAACAACAGTCTTTTCTCAACACAGATATAAATTTTAGAAGTATATAATTGATGTTTATACAATTTTTTAGCAGTCATTTCCGTGAAAGAATTTTCTGTTTTCTTTGTCTGAATAGTTCAAAAATCAGGTATGTGTATTTCCAAAAACAAAAACTGATAAGTGCAAGGGAAAAGATCAAAACCAAAAAAGTAAAAGAAAAGAAAACAAAAGAAAAATATTTACATAGTATACAAAGGGTTGTCATCAAGAGAAATATCTTTTCAGAGCTTAGCCATTCACCGGATAGGTGTCTGTCTGTCCCTTAGGACTTTGCAATCGGAAAGAGCTGGGACCCAATTTCTCAGCAATTAAAAACAGTCCAAGCCATAAGTTCTAAAATTTCATGTGCTCTCCCTTTCCCTCATGCGGTTTGTCCCATTTCAAGAAAAGATCACCTACTTCAAAGTTTCTATTAGAGGCAGAGTTAGAATCAAACCAGCTTTTGACCACTAGTTGATGCTAATCTAATTTACGTTTAGCTTGGGCTCTTACCTCTTCTAGTTTCATTAAAGTGTTGATTCAGTTTTCCAAAGGGGGACAGTCTTCTTCTTGTATTTTCTGTGATAGCTGTAGTGAGGAAAGAAGAATGTGTGGTGGAAGAATTGCTTCTCTGCCGTAAACGAGAAAGAAGGGAGAGTTACCTACAACAGTTTTTGGTGTTACCCTATCAGCCGAAATTGCGTTTAACAATGCATTATGCCAGTTTTTGTGATTCTTAGATACTGTTCTCTTGATAATTTTAATCAGATTCTTATTTGTTGATTCTACCAATCCATTGCCCTGAGGGTAATAGCTAGCATAATATTTCAATTTAATTCCTTTTTCTAAAGAGAACTCGCTCATATCAAGAGACAAAAAATAAGAAGAGTTATCGAATACTAAACAGTTAGGGATACCAAAACGAGTGATAATATTCGAATTTAAAAACGCAATTACCTGACTGGTATTCACAGTTCTTAATGCGGCAGCTTCAGACCACCTGGTGAAATAATATGTGGCTGTTATGATAAACTTATGCTATTGTGAGGATGGCAGATTGATTGGACCTATAATGTCAAGGCCCCACTTCTGAAAAGGAGAGTCTACTAAAACAGGCTGCAAAGGAAAGGCTGGTTTATGTATGCACCGGGATGTTTTTTGAAAAATAATACACTTACAACACAAGGCATGGGCATCTCTAAAAAGTGTGGGCCAATAATAACTGGCTCTCAAAACTTTATGGCCAGTGGTTTCACCACCAAAATGCCCACCAGCTTCTCCTGCGTGCAATTCTAGTAAGACTTTTTCTGCTTCATTTTTCTCAAGACAGTGCATCAGTATGCCATCAAGATTTTGACGAAACAAAATACCATTAACCAAATGAAAGGAGGTAGAATTTAATATTAACACTCTTCTTTTAGAGGAATCCAGCTGACGGGGGGTTGACCCATGTTCAAGACAGAATTTTATATCATTATACCATGGACTGATAGAGTTTTGTGCACAGCAGATTGCATTTTGGTTGTGCTGTCCTACGTTTGACCTATCGTTTTCTTCTTGCTGCCCTGCTGTTGAGTCAACAACTAACTTGCATAACCCTTGGCCTCTCACTATCTGAGCTAGGGTAATTTCTATGTCGTATTCCTGTAAGGAGGTAACCCAGTTCGCCCTCTTTTCACCTAGTTCTTTCTGCACTAACAGGTTCCTGACGACTGGGTAAGGGACAATAATTTTCGTTGTAGATTTCAAAAGATAAGACCAGAAGTGTTTGACTACTTTGAAAACAATGTATGCTTGCTGATCAACCGCTGGGTAATTAAGTTCCGCGCCTTTGAAAGCAGAGCTCATAAAGGCAATGGGTACTTCATTGTTTTCAATGTTCTTTTGAGTTAGGACTGCAACATATGAGCCGTCAGAAGAAAAAGTGTAGAGCGTTAAGTCTTGCGAAAAGTCGGGGCTCATGAGAGAAGGAGCATCTATTATGGCCTTTTTTATTGCATTAAAATCTTGATTTTCTAAGGGTCCCCAATGATATTGTGTGTCTTTCTTAATTAAATTCTGTAAAGGTCTGACCATTTCGGAGAAACTGGGGATGAATATACTAACGAAGTTTATCTGGCCTAAGAAATACTGCATAGACTTTTTGGATGAAGGAGGGGGAAGTTTTGAAATGAATTGAGTCCTTTCGGGGTCAATAATCATCCCTTTGCTTGACACAATAAATCCTAAGATTTTACCTTGTTCTACTGTGAAGATGGATTTTTTAGGATTTAAGGAAATGTCGTATTTACGACATCGCTGTAGAACAACTCTTAAATGAGCTATATGATCGGTTTTGTTTTTGGAAAACACAGTAACATAATCTAAGTAAAATACGATGGACTGATTGATTAATCCTCGGAAAGCGATGTCCATCCCTCTTTGGAAAGTGGCACCGACATTAATCAATCCAAAGGGAATTTTCCTGTAAGCATAGGTGCCCCATGGAGTGCGGAAGGTAGTTTTAAGTTGGTCTGGAGGAGACATCAGGACTTGGTTGTACCCTGAGAAACCATCCAATAAGGATAGCCTTTCAGAACCAGATACCTATTGAAGGATCTATTCCATGGGTGGGATAGGGTAGTTGTCTTTATCAGATGCTCTATTAAGGTTTTAGAAATCGACGCAAAGTCGGATTTCCCCACTTTTCTTCCGGACAGGGACAAGGTTAGAAACCCATTGAGTGTGCCTAACTAGGAAAATTATCTTAGCATTTAGGAGTTTATTTAATTCTTTTTTGACGGTCGGTTCGAGCTTAGGGTGCATTTTTCTTAATTTTTGTCGAAAGGGCAAGGTTTGGGGTTTCATAGGAATGACGTGTTGTATGATGTTAGGGTCGAAAGTTTTAAGGTCATCATACGTCCATGCAAAAACATCTTTAAATTCTTTAAACAATTTAACAAATACAGATTTTTCTTGTTCAGAACACCCCACCCCTAAATTAATGCACTACGGATTGTCATTAGTTCCTAAGTTTACTTTTTCATATGATAACGAGGAACTATTGGTTTTACAGTTGACTGATTTTTTGAATTTATCTTAAAGATCGTAAAAATTTTCTAATCTAACTACAGACTTAGGGATCGAATTTACCATGTCCGATGAAGATTCAGAAGATCTCGGATCTGGTATTACCGTGAAATCATGCAAACTGTCGTTGTGAGTGCATTCGTCGATCACCACGCCTTGAAAAGTTTCTTCCATGTGCAGGAAGCTAATAATTTGTTGATCGTCGTCGAAGACTCTCCAATTCATGATGTTGTCAGGGACCGATGGCCTGAACAACAGTTCGACGGACAATGCATCTGGGGACAAGCCTTCTGCAGGAAAGAGTTTGGAAGCTACGTTAGCTAATAGATCATCTTCAGAGTTATTCAATCTAGGAATATAATTTATATTGAAAGAAGAAAATTTATTCATTAAATTCCATACCTTGGATTGGTAGCTTTTAAGATGCAGAGACAAACAATGGATAGAATCTCTTACCTGTCTAACCATGATTTCAAAATCGCCAAAGACAGTCAAGTTTTGAATGTTCATATGTAAATCTTTTCTGAGCCCCTGTAGTAAAGCCTCATATTTTGTTGTGTTATTAGTACATTCAAATTCTAACCTACATGCAATCAGGGTTTTGTTACCTACCAGATCAATAATAACGCAGCTTGCACCAGCTCCTTCTTTGGACTTTGACCTGTCAAAGTACAGAGACCAAATTTGATTTTTATCGCGTGCATGAGACCATTGTGTGGAAGTTGCTAGCTGCACATATGCTATAATCTCATACTGTTGTTCTGGGTCGGTAATAGCTAAAGTCTCGGCCATGAAATTGCCGAAAAAGGTGTCCATCCATTGTATTTTGGGTGAATCGGCAGAAGGTGTAAATGGTTCATTGAGATCGTTTAAATCCGTGACTGTGAGCTTTAGGTAGCGTTCATGATTTACCTTGATCTTGTTGGGCTTGTCGTTCTCTGGAAGCCACAGGTGAGACCAATCTGTCGTGAAATAGCCGTGTAGCTGCTCCAACTAGTCCTTGCTTAAAACAAACCATACACTTCTGGAATATCCACAACAATAATATCAATAACTTGATGAAATTTGGTGTTAGACGATAATCTTATGAGCACATTCCTTAATTCGCCTACAACTTTAACACTAGTTCGATCAAGTTGAATGATTTTTAAAGTGGATGGTTCAACCTCAGCATTAATATTCTGACACACCGACCATGGCATCACATTGGATGATGCTCCTGAGTCTACCATACAATTGTGCACGTTTCTATTAAAGATTTCGAAAGTTAACAAAAATGGAGGTAGATTCCTGCGAGTACTAAGGGTGGTAGTTTGTGGCCTTTTACTCGCAGTTTCTAAAGCTAATTTATCTACATTTGTTACATTATTTACAGGGAGGCTTCCTTTATCACGAGGATCAAGATTACTCTTAGCACAAGTCTTCTGAGGAACTTTTTTTTGAACAACCTTGTTTGAATTACCATTTTTGCTATTCTCTGTGATATTCTGTAACATTTTTTGTAGCAGAAATGGAAATTTTAATAATTCATAAACATAAATGTTAGCCCTTAACTTTTTAAGATCTTCAACTAAATCATAATCTAAGTTGGGGTTTACATGCTTCTGTTTAGTCTCAGCTAGTTTAGCTTGCTTCGGGGGAAAATTCGTAGTGTTTTCGGAAGAAGGTTTGTTTGTTGTCTTACTCCTAGTATTGTAGGGATGTACTGTCTTGAAGTTAGCTTGAAAAATGCTATCCGAGAAATGTCCAAAAATGTTCGGAGAAGATTCTTCTTCTTGAATTGTCTCTTGTTCAACAACCTCCTCAGGAATATCAGGAGGCATCAAGCTATCCTGGGCTTCTAAAATTGTTTGAAGGGCGAATTGCAGACTTTCTAGACTAAGGCCCTCGGTAGTTGGATTAGGTTGGTTAGTGGGAAAAGGCTTCCTGAATGGGGGTTTGTAGGGACCTTTTCTCGAAGGAGCTTCTTCAGCCGTCCTTTTCAAATCTATAACTTGATTTGACAGTTTTTGAACGACTTTAGTTAGGTTTTCTAAATCAGAGCTTTCAGGTTGTGTTTTACTTTGAGTAGGTCTAGGGAGGATTTCGATCTTCTTTTTGGAAAAAGAAGTAGTCTCTGTTTCATTGCTAGTAGTGTCTTTTAAACTAAGTATGTCTTTTTCAATCTAGCTGGCCTCTTCGAAGGCCTCTAACAACGTGGATTTCTTAGATCGTTTTACCCAAATGGCTATATTTTGATGCAAGGCTTTAGTATAGTATGCTATGATAAGATTCTCAACAGGCATGGAATCCGTAGGGATTCGGTTCTTAAGTGTTAAGAATATTTGATTAAAGTCTTTAATTTTCTCTTTTGGGTTCATTCTTAAGCTAGAAAGCTCCATAACTACAACTTCTGGGGACTTATCGTCTCTGAATTTTTCCAGAAAGCATGACTCAAACTTTTCCCAAGACACGATGGTATGGGTTTGCTGGGAAAAGTACCAGGTAGAGGCATTGCCCTTGAAGGTGTAGGGGAACAACCTACATACTACGTCTTCATGCTCGACATTACGGAGTCTTATGGCTAACATAAACTTTTTAATGTGATCTTTAGCGATCTGTTTAGAGTCAGGGTCAAACTTGGGAAGCCACTTTTCCGGATGTTTGGGTAAGGGATGCTGAGCCCCAGGTACGGCTACTGCATCCTGGTCGAGCCAAGGTCTGGCAGGATTGTTCTAGTTGGCCATTGGTATAGGTGGTGTGGAAGGCCGAGAAGGAGAACTGCCCTCGTCAGAAGAGTCTTCTCCAAAAGAAGAAGGATATGATGGAGGTGGTGAGGGTGGTATTCCAGATCCTCCTGCAGCAGGAGTGGGGATTGAATCTGTAGGGTTTAAAGTGAGGTTAGTGCCTCCAAGTTGTTCTCTGATATCAGAGAAATCTAAAGGTTGGTCCAAAGGATGGTTTGGTTGCCTCAAATGGGCGAAGGCACTATGTGTTCTTAAAAGAGATTGGCGAACAATCTCTTGTACGTCACCACCTGTAGGATTTGGGGTTGCTGGTTCAACTATGATCCGTAGATCGTCGTTTGATGTGGTTGTTGTTTGAGGGGGAATGTTGTCATTTGAATGGATTCTTGTCACTATAGGTGAGTGTTTAGGTGGTAGAGGAATCTTACGACCGCCTCATGCCATTAATAAATTTCAGGCCCTCCTCCTAGCGCCATTTGTTGATGGGAAAAAATGAACGCTTTCCAACTGGAAGAGTGGATATGGTCCGAGGTTGTCTAAATAACTCAAGACATTTGGGATTATCCACCCTGACGGGCTTAGCGGATCTGTTGGCTGATCTAAGTCCTAGGAAAACAAAAGAAACTAGCTAAAGGAGCTAATCTAAATGAAAACAACAATGAAAGAAAACTAATAAACAAATTTGAAATAAATATATACAGTCTTTTGTCTAATATTATACAGCAATAATTCTATGAAATTAAATGTTCAGCTATCAACAGAATTAGATCTTAATCACAAATGTACAATATTTACAGATTACAGATTTTAAATGGAAACCTACAAAAATCATTTGTAACTGTCCTATGACAACAAAACTATTGTTTATTTTTATTTTTATATCTTTTATGTGAAAGAAGAGAAGTAGACAAAACTAACTAAGCTAAGTAATTAAAATAATAATCCTAACTGTAGAACTGAACTATGTATCTATCTAAACTAATGAGAACTCTCAGATTTATTAACTATTAAATAACAAATAAAGAACTAACCTGAAATAACGCTTCCTATTTGTCCCATGCAAAGTATTCAATTCAGTTGTTCGATGGGAGGAGACATCCACCGAATTATTCACAGGCTTCTCGTAAACAAGAAGCAGCAGTTCTCTTTTGAATATAAACAACAAAACAAACAAGACATAAAATTGACAGTAATCTTATGATTTACAAATAATCAAAGTTAGATAAATCCCTGCGTGAAGATCTGTACAAAACAGATCATTTAATGAAGAAGATAAATATTTACTCATCAAATCGAAACAGAGTAATTGCTATGCTAAAACTGAGATACATAAAACATGGACATAATTTAAATCACAACGCATTAACCTGCAATAATTCTTGATATCTAAATTAGTCAATGACTTAGTCACAAAATAAAATGCACAAAACCTGAACGAAAGTATGATAAATTGAAAGCTAAAGTTGTTACAATAGATTGACTTCCATTCAAGTCTGTATCATTATAAATCCATATTCTTGTTCTCCCAACAGTGATGATGGGTTCATTACAAAAAATAACAAGTATTTAAAGATCACAAGGTAAAACATCCCTGTGGGAATTATCAAAGCGGTTTACAAAAAATCTGGGAACAATCTCCCAAGTCCCTATTTCTGCCTATGACTAACAGCCTATAACAAAACTATATCACAAAAGTATCTCCTAAACTGCCACAGCATGCCCAATTTGCCATTGAGATTTGTAAGTACCTAAAGGTGGACAAAAATAGACAAGTTTAGATAATGTTTATTGGTAAAATTAACAAAAATCTAAATTTTAAGACTAGCTATAGAATCTCATGATTCTGTAGCTGGTCTAATTTGAAAACAGAATTGTTTTAAACCCATCCAAAACTAACAGAAATATATTCGAATTATTAAACCAAATCTTTAATCATTAAATCAACACAAAGCAAATCGCTCATGCCAGAAGTAACCAAATCTTTATGACAATTTGAAACAAACAGAAATCATGTTTAACCGAATGGTAACAGAGATACATGCAACATGTTCAACACTTGTTATTACCAATTCAGAGCAGACAGAGTCGTTTAAACACTTTGAAAGCAATGAAATCATTTTCATGAATCAATTTCAATCGACACAAACTGTAACTGATCAAACAAATTATTCATATTCATTTAATACAAACGCAATATTTTATGTCGACTCAGAAATTAACAAAATCATTTTTAAATCCAAAACTAACAGAATTTTTTTTTTCGAATCAATAGATTACATTGTATTTATCAAACCAATCTCTTATATTGATGCATTGCATACATAAAATACCATGCTAATTCAAGCATACAAAATCGTCTCAAAATCAAACAAAAAGAAATGAATCGAACTATCTTAGAGCCGACACAATCGATATGCTAATGCAAAGTCGTATCAATCAATACATAGCTACACAATTTTAGCAAACAAATCTTTTGTACAGGTCGAATGCAATCATAATCCAAAACGAAAATATCTATTCAAAACAAAACAAAATCGTTTCTTGAATCTATTCGAACAGAACTAAACGAAATCAAACCCAAATGACTACCCTAATTCAAACGTACATAATTGTTTCAAAATCAAACCAAACAGAATTGAAAACAAATCAATCGTTTATACTAATCCGAGAACAATAAAATCGCATTAATCGAATCATAGCCGTGTCTGAGTTTAGCAAACAAATCTTCTATACATGATTCATAATGAAATCATTTTTGGTAATTTGAAAATAACATAATCATTTTGATTCTATTAAAACAAACAGAACTAATTGAAAGAAAACCCAATCGGTTATATTAATTCAAATCAACTCATAAAACAAAATCGATGTTGAAATACATACCTGGGTAATAAGAAAATGATTCGATCATGATAACTTTGAATTGACAAAGGCCATTGTTGCCTCGATATTTCTGAAGACAATTGAACCGGTGGTTTTTTGTTTCTTTTCATTGACTTGGAGCATGTGATTCTACTTTGACAGCAGTGTAACTCATTCCTCTAAATATTTGATCTTCGATTGCAACAGGGGAACATCCATGTAATAACGTTCAAGCCAGGAATTGTATTGGGTACAAGGTGATTGATTTGGCCTTGGCATCATAGGCGAGGGTTCTTTCAAGTTACCAGGGGTGTCACTGTGAAGCTTAATTCCTGGGAATTTAGGATCGTTCTTGAGGCACAGAGGTAAGTTGGAAACATAGTCATAGGGTTCCATAGAGCAAAGGCCATGAGAGTAACGGTATTCCTTGGCTAAGAAATGTTAAATTTCGGAGTCCGAGTCCTCACTCAGCACTATTGGCTTCTGGTCAACGTTTTGCTTGGGTTTGTTTCTAGCACATCTGGATACCCATCGTGTGTTTTTCTTTCCCTTATTGTTGACAGCAATATCACCTTTTCCTTTCTTCCTCACAAGCCTTTTGACGGACTTAGTATTGTCTTTAGCACACGGGTCGGCCATGGTATCGAGTAGGTCCATGTCGAGGCAATTCGAGGGTTTGACAAGGGGTAGAAGGATATGAAGTGGCACGGCTAGTCCAACTAGAGTTTTAGTAACCACAACCTTGTCCACTTGGACAAACTCGGGAGTGGCAAAGCCATTCCTTGATAGGAAGGCTTGCCAACAGTCACCACTAAGGCTTAAATGGTGGACGATAATGAGTTTGATCAAGCAGTGATGAAAAAGGCTGCTATTATCCTTCTCACCCTTAAATTGTTTGGACATCTTGTACAGACTATGTAAGAGATAATGTGGAATATTCAGAGGGTAGCCTATAAAATTCATCAATAACCGAAGATGATACAGAAATACCAAGCCATAACGACCTTCGCAGGTCACAAAATGCTTAACAATTGCCAAAAGATCGTGCCACCTGGGTTTAAGGGTAGTGAGAGGCAGACCTCTATCGCAGCTAACAATCTTCCTTGATGTGAATAGGAGTAGCCACGACACCTCGTCTACTTTGTAATTTTTAAACCACCTTTGCCCTGTAGCTGGTAGTCCTGTAGCTGAGCTTAGGGATTCCTCATTTAGCTCGAGCTGTATGTCTTCGACCTTAGCCCTGCATCCGTCGAAGGTGAGGGCGAACTGTTGGGCAACCGAAAGGTTGAAACCCTCAAATATTTGGATAAACACCAGCCAACTACTATTTTCCAAATCCTCACGAGCATTGTCGAATAGCAACAGAGTTTGGATACCATTTGGTTCTATGCACACCACAGGTGCCATAGGCAAGAGCACATAGTGAGCCGGGTAAACGGGAAAGGTTCTGGACAGGGTATTTGTAGGATCGAATAGCTCATAGACTTCCCCGAAACCAACAGAGTTAACACGTGATAGGAGGCGGGCATCAATGTCTAAGTGTGTGGGGGTGGTGGAATGAAATCAACCCATGCAAAACAGTCATATCCAACTGTACAACCGACTGTGCATATGGTGATTCAAATCACTATTGCAATGTGTTAAAAGTAATGCCATTCAAACAATTAACAAAAACTATGGTGAGTCAACCCAAAGATTTGCACAAGCAATAGTGTTTTCATGGTTTTAAAATCAAAACAATGTTTCGAAGTCAGCACCAAGGGTTCGATCATAGCAGGTATGTGTTGTATGAAATGATTTCACCAAGAGTCTAACCATAATGTTAATGCGTTGTTATGAACCCATTGAATTTGATCAAAGACAATAGAACATCAAAGACTATCGAATCAAGGACTCAATCATAATCATTAGAATATCATCATAGTCTCATAAAAATGAAATCATATTAACAACAAAAAAATGTCAAATGAGTAAAGGTTTTGGTGTCTTGCTAACTATGCACCTATAATTAAATTGGAAATGCAAATGAACACATAGACAAGAGTGACCATAATAACCCAGTGACGATTTTAATGCCATTGATGTGACTTCAAAATCAAAGTTTTCACGCTTGCAGTCGTGAAAACGAGAACAAAGGCAGGTGTGCAAATGTGCGAAATAATAGTGTTGTTTTATTCAAAGATTGCGGTGAAGATCGAGGGTTCCAAAACACTTGTGTGGGCAGCTTATAAAGATAGGATAAAAATGTGAAATGGCTACCAACAAGTCCATAAACTTCTGAGTTTGAATATGATTAAGAAGATTTATCTAATTTGGAACAAGAATTATTAATGATCGAAAATGATTGTACATGCCAAGATCAAATGTTTGCAATTGCTCCACAAGAAAAAGTGACTTTGAATTAAATGAACATACATTATTCACCTATCTTGCATGAAACAACATGAGACAA
>JZKD02S0052846.1:365861-377255 GCA_000966675.3 Picea glauca | reverse complement strand
TGATTATAGAGTCTGGAAAAACACTTAAAAGAGAACTCTCTCAGTTCCTTTTTCGTAAAATAGTCTGATGAGACCGAAAAAGAGATAAATTATTGCTCACCAGATGCTTTCTTCAGATACTTTATCGAGCGTGAAAATAGCAAAGTCGCTCGGCTATCTTTTCATGTTTAGAGAGTCTAAAAAGAGCTTAAAGAGGACTCCAGGGGGGTTCCTTTTTCATATAACCTTGTTGAGCCTGAAAAAGTGATAAAAGTATGCTTGATCGCGTTCTCATGTATTTTCGAGTGCGAGAACGGACAAAAACCACACTCGAGGTTTTATAAAAAAAAACATAAAAAACAATCAAAACATGGATGAAAAAAGAAAAATTATGTCTACATCCCTGTATATGAACATCGAAGTCATTACGCCTGCAAAATTTACACTCAAAAGGACATTAGGGATTAGGGTTTAATAGATAAATAATCATAAAAAAACAAATAACATGGTAAAAGTAAATATAAAGGAGTAAAACTCTTTTTACCATATCATTTTCACTTTTCCACTATTTGAGCTCAAAAACCCCTCTTTTACCCTCGAAGTTTGGCGTCAGATTGAGGGAGTTACGAGCGTCCATTCGGTGAGCCGTCAGTGACAGTGAGGTAGGCTCTTTGTCTTCTACTCTTTCATGGTTTAATTTTTCATTTTCATTCGTTAAAATTCATTTTTTGATTTGACTTTATGAGCCCTACTTGCGCTCAACCATTCTCGCAGGTGGGCTACACGGGACCTGCAAGAATGGGTGATTCTCATAGGTGATCCCACAACAACCTACGAGGTTCTCTCACTATGCCCAAAGGGCACCTGTGAGAACCACAAAGCACAAAAGTTTTTTAAGAATTTACTCAATAAAAAAGAACCAATTCATGAATAGAGTTGATAATCCTCTTTTTGTGCTTCTTATGCAGGCAATTGGCCATCGAAATGGTTCTTGAATGGCGCGAAAGGGAGCACAAAGAAGACAATTATATTGCCAAAAATCATCCACCCACTATTGCTACTTTAAGAAACTGTGGCCTTTTAAAGTACTTTCGTATCCCGGGCATAGGGCCCAAGTCAGGTTATTAGAGTACCTTGTGCATATGTGGGATCCCAATCAACAGGTATTTCATGTCGGGGTCCACACACTATCCTTAGATATTGAGGACATTTACTTCTTGATTGGACTGTCACGGTGATGTTACCATGTGAGTCTGATTGGTAGCAGAGGTGGTGGGTTTCCCATGAGTGAGTATTGTTGTTTACACTGTGTTCCCGAGGCAGAGAGGAAGAAAGGAAAAGTAGCTATTTGAGGGGTATGGGATTTGACCCTCTGTACTATCTTGTTCACCATAGCTCGGATGGCTAGGATTTCCTCTCCTCACATGGTGCTACAGAATTACTTCCAGTATGCCATAGAGTGTACTAAACCTCAGGTTTTCAACTGGGCAAATGTAGTGCTTCGTAGTATGAAAAAGTAGTTGACCAAATGCAGACGAGGCGACCTGAAGCAATTCAGGTACAGATCTTTGTTAGTGTCCTTCTTCCTTGAGAGGGTTCCATTATTGAGACTGCAGGTTGAGTGGAATTTACCAGCTCCTCGAGATCCAAGAATGCTGAGATGGTGTCGACTCATGGCCCGGCATGTAGTTGGACCAATAATCAAGTATGATGATACCTTCTTTAACTGGATTTGACCACAAATGTTGATGGTCGACGACTATGCTTATGCCGGGTTGGATTTCCAAGGAGATCCAGACTTAGTACTACCAGAGGATGCTCAGTGGGGGGAACTTGGTAAGAAGTACACAAATTTTTTTCTTTTTAAATGTTTTTGTGAATTTTATCATATGCAAATGTTTTTTATATGTTCGTTCAAAGACTAAATACAAAATTCATTTTTGATGAAACAGATGTTGGACCTTACCGACCTCCTGGTACTTCTCCCATTCAACAGTGAGGAGAGGTAGCGCCAGTGCCACAATATGCCAATGATTATCAAGTAGTGGAACAAAACCTAGAGGGCTTGACCGTAGATATTCCAGACATGCCTCTTGAAGAGGTTCCATGACGCGATCAGCGTCATACAGTAGGAGTGTTAGGGTCCATGAGTTGACTGCTCCATAGAGTTTCCCAGGAAGTCGTGTGTTACCGTGAACATCATCCATGACGTCACTTTGTAGAAGCTATGAGCTTCATATTTTGACATTATGGTCTTCGGACAAACTTTTTGTAAAAAACTCTGATCGTTATATATACAGACATCTTTTACCGGTTTATCATGCGTGATGAAAATTGATGTGATTGATTTATGAATGATTCAAATGTCTATCTAATACATAGTTAGCCAATGCATCTGTTAATGTATTTAGACATCTAGGAATATGTTGATATTCAATGTAATCAAAATAACGTTCCAAGAGGCGAATTTGCAAATACACCCGTAACAAAGTAGGACTTCGAATAGTGTAGACATTACTTAACTATAGTACTACTAGCTGGGAATTGAGTCGCACAACCAAATGAAGGATTCCAAGCGAGATAGCATCAACAAATAATTCAATAATGGTGTTATACTCTACAATGTTGTTGGTCACACGACCGACACAGAAATCTCGTAAGGAGACAAGTTCGTTTGTAGGGGCGTAAATTGCCCATGCAGTGGAAGCAAGGTTCTGAGTACTACGGCTAGCTCCATAAGCGAAGCCAATATAGGGTAGCGAAGACTCGGACATATGGAAATCAAACACAATGTCACATAATGGCAGAGACCAGATAACGACAAAAGCAAGCTATAGTAACACACAAGAAGTATGATACAATAAAAATACAAGTACTTGTGCACATATGATTTTATGCATAGTACTTCTTCAAGTACAACCCATTCCTGGGTTCACTCAAAGGGATACCATCATAATCTACCAACTCATAAGCTCCTTTTTCCAAAACTCATTGAACGATATAAGGACCTCGCCACATGGCTTCGATTTTTTCAGCTCCTAGCATATCTCGATCTTGATCATAGAGGAGAATGAGATCTCCTTCTGATAAAATGCAAGGCTTGACATGTTTGTCGTATTGGGCCTTGACATGCTTTTTCTGAGCTTCTATGACTAGGGTAGCATCGTGTCAATTTTCGTCTAACCGCATAAGATACAATAGACGTTCTTCCTCAGCAGAAGTATTGGGTAGGAGTTCAACAACTAGTTTTAAAGAGGGTATCCCGCATTCAATCGGGAGAATGGATTCCACACCATAGACTAATCGAAAAGGTGTAAACCCAGTAGCGGACTTGACAGATGTCCGGTAAGCCCACAATGCCGAAAACAACATTGTGTGCCAACTTGTTATATGAATCCCTATCATTCATCGGAGCATAGTTATGAGAACTTTGTTAATTTCTTCGACCTGGCCATTGGCTTGTGGGTAATAGGGCATTGAGTTATCATGGCGAAGACCCAAATTTTCAGTAAGTTTAGACATCATAAAGTTTCTTAAGTGGCTACCGTGATCAGTGACGATAGCTTGGGGAACACCAAAACGAACTATGATGTGATTAAAAATGAATAATGTTGTGGTCTTTCCAGTGTTGTCAAATTTCGTCATTGCCTCGGCCCATTTCATAAAGTAATCAACGGCTACAATAATGTAACCATGCCCCCCGACCGAGTGAGGGTGACATGTCATGAAATTGATGCCCCATTTCGCAAAGGGACCAACTGAGGCCACAGGGTGAAGAGGAGCAGGATATGACGGTATCTTATGATTATAGGTCTGGCAAGCATGGCATTTCTGAATGGTGGTTATGCAGTCATTAAACAAAAAAGGCCAAAAATACCCTGCTCGTAAGATCTTCTGAGTAGTAGCATACCTAGACATATGACCACCACATGCTCCAGAATGGCAATCATTCAGAGCTTTCTTGGCTTCGTCGAACGTTAGGCAACGTCGAAAAATAGAGTCAATACCCCGACGATAAAGAGTATCCACGAGGATAATATATTGATGGGCTTGATAGCATATGCGACGGCGGTCAGTACTAGACAAAGTTGGCTGGAAAGTCTGGGTTTGGAGATATATAATGATATCACCATACCAAAGATCATCTGTGCTAATAAGAACAAGAGATTCATCAGGTAATGAATCAGTTGCTACATTTTCCATTGCAGAATGGGGAAAATCGCATATCAACTCAACAAAAACTAAGGACTTCTTGTACTTGGCAGGTTCGAACTCCAAATCAAACTCCTGGAGTATCACAATCCATTTGGAGTATTTTCCCCCTAGAAATTGACGTGTCAGAATGTGTTGCATAGGGTTGCAGTGAGAAATCACTGTAGTCTTGCACGAGAGGATATAGTGTCGGAAGCGCTGGACGGCTTGAACGGCAGCCAAGGCCAGTTTTTCAACATGTAAATACTTGATTTCGGTAGGCGTGAGACTTCGACTCAAGTAGTAGATAACATGTTCGTCGTTAGCATCATCCTCTTGGATGAGAACCATACCAATGGTATAATCCGAGGCAGTAAGATAGAGGAAATAATCGCGACTGTAATCAAGGGGAAAGAGAAGCAGAGCACGCGTTAGGGACAATTTCAAAGCTTCAAAATCATTGTTGGAAATGGTATCCCAGACGAACTCTAAACCCTTTTTGAGGAGCCGTGTAAATCCACGAGTTATCTCAACATAATTTGGGATAAAACGACGAAGAAAGTTTGCTTTCCCCTGCAAACTTTGTAACTGGCGAAGAGTAGAAGGAGGAGGGAGATTAAGGATCACCTCAACCTTTAAAGGATCCACGTGGATCCCCTGACGCGAAACAATAAAACCTAGAAGAAGGCTGGATTCCACGCAAAAAAATGCACTTATGAGGATTCAAACGTATATGGTAGAATCAACAGTGAACGAAAATGGCTCGGAGGTGGGTTGGGCGATCGAATCAACACATTGAATGAGTGGGTAACTCATCCAAATATGGTTGAACGATGTGCTTGATATCATGGAAAGCATAATACATAGCACGTTGAAAGGTAGCGCCAGTGTTCTTGAGACCAAAAGGAAGTTTCCAATAGGCAAAAATACCCCAAGGACAAATAAAAGTAGTCTTATGTTGATCCTTGGGAACAATGTTGATTTGATTATACCCAAAGAAACCATCCATGAGAGAGAAGATTTCACTTCCGGCGCAATCGTCGACAATCTGATTGACGAAGGGGGTAGGAAAGTTGTCTTTGGGACAATATTTTTTGATATCCCTATAATCAATGCATACACGAATTGTGCCTTGTTTCTAGTCAATCGAGACAAGATTGGAAACCCAGTCTATGAGAGCCACTGGATAAATAAAGTTGGCTTTAAGAAGTTTCTCAACTTCGAGCTTGATAGCAGCTTCTTTACGTGGGTGAACTGGATGAAGGCGTTTCCGGACAGGTTTAGCATCGAGGTATGTCTTTATCTCATGTATCGCAATCTCAGAGTCAATAACTGACATTTCTTCATAGCTCCATGCGAATATGTCACGAAACTCTTTGAAAAGGGACGTGTAGGTGACGACTTCGTCAGAAGAAAATGAAGCTCCAATATGGACATTTTAGACAATCCCAGGTTTGATGGATATGTCAAGGGGAATAGTGGGCGAGATATTGCTTAAGTTCCCTTCGGAAAACACATCGTGTGTAGACTCGAGAATGGTCGAGATGACGACAACGGTTGACGGGGTCGAAATCCGTTGGTAGTTATCAAGAGTATGTTGCTCCAAAAAGAGGATGGAACGATGATGCCCATTGTCCCAAGGGGTTTCCTCCATGACAGACATGATCATCTCGTCTGCGGGAAAAATGACACGAAAAGGATCGAGAGACAAATCATCAAGAGATTGGGGAGAAGGCATTGCCGATTGAATGGCCTAATAGGCGGATTCGACCGGACTTAACGACATTGCGTCGCCGTAACAAAGATGATCTCCAGGGTCAGGTACTACCCAGGGGTCGTGAGATGCAGGAAGTTCATGAGGCAAGGTGGAGATCATGTTGATGGAAGTAACAGATGAGTGTGGAACATCGAGCGGTGGAATGGGGAAAGTACCCATTAAAGAAGAGTCCTTTAGAAGGCCTACACCGACATTCTCATAACCCAGTGGGGGTTTTAGCGATAAATGGTACATTTCCAGTAAGGGTATCGGAATTGAAAAAGGCTAGTTGGTCGACGGTGACAACCTTATCGTGATGTGGGAAACATAACACACAGAAAAGGGTCGACACAACTGCACGCATGGAATCGATCCAGCTGCAGCCAAGCAAAATATTATAATCAAGGGGAGCGTCAAAGACTTCCACTTCGAATTGGACCGTATTGCCCTCTAACGTGATGGGAAACGAAGAAAGAACATCGTAGGGCTTAAAATCGGAGTCGTTGAAGGCTTTAAGAGTATTCTGGGATTCATTCAAAGAAGGAGAGCCAATGGCTTTCCAGCAAGCAAGAGACATAACACATGTCGAGGCACCCTCATCGATAACGGTTTGGCAAATGTTTTTGTCAGAGACAATTACTTGGATCTAGAATGCAAGTTGAGGGGGTAACCTTGGAATGTGATATTCCAAGTCAAAGATTATTAAATTCATATCCGTCAGATCGATCCCACCGATATCTTTCAACAATGCCTTTCATTGTGTAGGACAACTTTGAAGGACTTCGAGGGCTAACATCGCAGAAGGTGCTTGGGCCAGATCTTCAACAATATTGTAGTTCTAGGCCGCACGAGCATGAGGATTGAAATTTGATTTCCAAATGATGCCTTTTGGGTGGGGTCACAGAACTATGTTGAGGCTCAGTCATTTGAGATGAAGAGGACCGTTGGTAGGTGGAGTCGTGGGAGAGGGTTGTGCCGAGGAAGGCGGTAGATCATCAACCTTCTCTTTAGAGGGAGAATAATCTTTGGCTCAAGTAGTGAGTGCAACATCGCTCTGCTTTGAATCACCAGTACACATCAAAACATAGGATGTAGTAGAAGAGGAGGGTTGGTCGTGAATGACCAACTGAGCATGTTGTTGAGACGGGAAGGGTTGGGACAAAACGGCCGGAGCAGGTGGTTTTGGAGCTCCATGAAGGAACTTAGTGACCTTGGCGCGTCGTGGACAATCCTTCGTGTAGTGATCATCAACACAGATAAGATAAGGGTATTGAGGTTTGCGTTTATCCCGATCTTCAACAGGTGTAGTTTTAGTTCGCTCTGCTTGAGAATTATTTTTTTCCTCCTTATTCTTACCTCTCCCCTTTTTAGATTTGTTTTTACCAGCTGGGGTAGATTGAACTGCATTTACCTCAGAAGTCTTGCCGGTGGGAGGGGTGGGAGACGGAGCATTTTGAACATTAGAAGAAGTAGGTTTTGGGTTTGTACTTGATGCGGAGTGTGGTTGGGCCTGGAAAGTGCCAATCACACTGTCAACTGCATGTGAGGAAGCTGGAGTAGTTGAAGTTGTGGAAGTGGAAGGATGAGGTAAGTCAGGTAGTAAATCGTAAAGGGTTCCCATTTACAAATAAATGAGGTCAAGATATTGAGCATGAATTATAGCCTGTTCTTCTGTGACCACTCCACCCATGGCAATGTCACGACCGATGTCATTCAAAAACGATTTGGTGAACCATTCTTCCAGCAATTGATCGGGGAGTTCGAGTTTAATAAGACGTCATCATCATCGCCACTCATGAATGTGATCGGATATATGAGTGGCCTTGTTCTGTTTGAAAGAAGTCAAAATCTTGGTCCCCGTGTCATAACGAATCGGTAACTGGTAGTGTGTGAGGAAATCCATAGCTAGGGTGTTGAAGACAAATAAGAAACCTCGTGGCAATTCGATATACCACTTCGCAGCAGAACCTGTGAGAGTTTGTTGAAAAAGACGTAAACGAATCAAGTCATCCATCAACGAGTTGGATGAACACCATAGGTGAAAAGTCATAATGTGATTGTTTGGGTCCTCTCCCACTTTGCCAACGAATTTAGGAATGTCCAATGGTAGCTTGGCTGGGATAGTAGGCCATTGGGGAGAGTGACGAATTAGATCATTTAAAATCCTTGACAAGTCCAGAAGATCCAAAGTGGCTATGAAGGGTAACTGTTGATTCACCTGCGGGTACTGGTGGTTTGGAGAGGAAGCCCCTTCGGCAAACCAATAGGACCATAAGTGGTCTGCATATAATGTGAAGACCCAGGCAGATTCGGTGGTGGTTGGAGAGGATAGTAGCTCATAGGATTATACCCTAGAACAGGGACTTGAGTTTGAGCATTCGCCCCCCAAATTGGATTGAACGAACCTGGATATGGTTGGCCCGTACTAGGGTGTATTACGAATGCAGCTGGAAATGGCTGCCCCCCAGTCGATTGAGGAGGATGTTGTATCAACTGATTCCAATACTGGGCCAAGGACGGAGGTATGTTTTGCCCATAAGGTGGGTTCAGTCCTCCCATCGAAGGTGGTGTTCCAATTGGGGGCAATGTTCCAATTGGGGGTTGTGTTCCAATTGGGATTTGTGTTCCAAAAGGAATTTTTCCGCTAAGAGGGGGTTGAGTCATACCACCTTGGTGAAATTTTCCACCAATGGGAATCTAGTAATTTGGTGTGAATGATGGAATAGTGCCACTAGGATCAAGACTGGCAGTAGAAGACGAAGAAGGTCCTCCAAAAGGAAATTGAGGGAGTGTCGGAATAAAACCGGGAAGAGAGTGCCCAGAAGAAGAAGGACCACCAGGAGAGCCGGATGGGGTTTGTGTAGGAGTGGGAATGGAAGCATTCAACACACGGTATCCGGGTGGTAGTGTCGGAGTGACATTGGGTGTTCGCGGTGTATTGATGGGAGAAAGACTAACTGCAGTAAACCCGGTTGAAACACTCGTAGTATCTGTGAGATGGGCCATTTCGGTAGGGACGGTAAAGTGATAAGCAGTAGTCAACGGTACTGTCTCTGGACTAGAGATTTCAAAAATCACAGGGGGGTTGATTTCAGAAATCACAGGTGAACCTGGACCAAAAAGGTCCCGTCAGAAAACACCTGTAGACCAAAAAAGATCTTGGCCTTCTATGCCTGGAAAGGGTCCAACTGGTGATCCAAAAGACATAACAACTAAGTCTCTGGAAGAATTCAGTCGCATAAATGGTCGCTCAGAATCACGATGAAGTTGAAAGTCCTCTCGAGTATTTGTAATTCGAAAATGTTCTAGAGAATTAGTGCATTCCACTTGTGGCATGGTGAGGACTGTGACTTCACTTTGCCGAGGAGAGCCCTTAGGTGTACTTGTAGGAAAGGGTTGAGAACCTTCTATATGCTCTAGAGATAAACCCTACATTATACTTGAACAATGTGGAGGAGCTATTGTAAATGAGTTACAAACTTCACGAAGAAAATCTTATGGTCAACTTTGAGAAACAAACAACACGCGCTAGTAAACAAAATCTAGGAAGCAACACCAGGTAAACAAGACCTTCTAATTCTGAAGTCACTAGTTGGTGATGAAATCCAACGTCGCAACAACGAGATGAGAAGGGGCTGGGATAGGGTGGAAAAGTTACGCTGACGACCTGCTTAACGGACTTACACCCTGGTGCAAGCTCCCACACATAATCATGGGTATACCCTCCAAGGAGCCCGAGTGAGTTTCGTCAATGTCAACTCCAGGTACCGTGAAGACTTTCCCCCTCATAGTCACCTCGTGTAAGAACCTAGAAAGATAGGCCACTAAGGTTACCACCAACAACAATAAATCCTGGGGGGATAGTTGACAGTCTGATCCACACGCAAGGGCAGAGTATCTATCCCGAAATCAACTCAAAAGGCTTTCACTCATCATTGTGGGTATACCTCCGAGTGATCCCCGTATTACATGCAATATCTACACTGATATCAACAAAGCAAGGTGAGTAACTCTGTCAATATCAATGCGACCTCGTGTTTGACCCTTGTGTGAGAAGGGTTTCCCAGGACAAGATGTTGCAAATGGAATTTAACACTCCCTAACACAAGATTCTATTGTGTGTTTTTTTCTTTGGAGAGTGTGTCTCTCTTCCTATTCCAAAGTGCTATCCTAACTAAATGTTGGTGTAATAGAGCCCTAGAAAAGAGTTACTAGATAAATTTTACAATTGCGCAATGTTATTAAGAGTTGTTGTTTACTCAAAGGAAACAGAGATGAAACTTATGTTGTATGACTCTGACCCAACGATGCATGGCTGAGAATGAAAAATATATCGATTTTCATTCAATGAATCCTATGTACGAGAGGGAAAGAGAAGTTTTCTGGATCAAACTTGAACTATAAAACACAATTTCCTTTAAAAGGCAAATGCAACAAATCACGCATCAATAACAATTCTCTGTTGTTTCTTTTTCAATAATTTCAACAATTGATTTTCAATGTTTTCGAAAATGAAAATGATTTTTGAAAGAAAAAATTTGTTCACTTTTCAAAAAGGACCCACACCATGATAGTGAGAGTACAAAAAATCAAAAACCAATGAACAAGCAATGATAAAAACCCAAACCACAATTTCAATGAAAACAAAAATAAGAAGCAAACTAATCTAGTATTTTCAATTGCATAAGAAAAGTGATCTTTCAAACAATAAGAAAATGATAAATACCAAGAAACTCAACTTTCAACCGATCGTCGGTCCTTAACCCAAACAAGCACACTCAGATTCTGAAATTAGAGAGTATAGCTATGCCAAGAAAAGTCAAGAAACGAAAGTCAAGACAAAAGTGACAAGAAGAGCCTTTGAAATCCTAAGACTGTCCATGCACGAAAATGAAGACAAGAAAGACATCAAGCAATGGTCCAAGAAACTCTTTTGAGACACCTAAATTGATCTGGGCAGTTGATGATGCAAAAAATCAAATCCAAAATTTTGAAAAAATGAGTTCGTAGGCTGACAATATTACACAGTGCGAGAATTAGTGATTCTTACAGGGGAGCTTTGAGAAGAGTGCGAGAACCGCGCACTAAACCTAAAGGCAGGGTGCGAACTCTATATATTCTCGTAGGCTACTATGGAGTGCAGTGCAAGAACCTCTGAAACTAGTCAAATTTTTGGAAACTGAAAAAAAATTTGAAGAGGCATCTAGACCCAGAGGGTCTATCAGGGTATCCTGAATACTCAGAGATTGATATGAAAGGAGAAAAGTAAAACAAGAACAAATGGGCACGGAAAAATACCAAAAACCACAAAGAAAATAGGATTTACCCAATGGAGTCGCCAATTTTGTTATCGGACTAATCGGTAGGTGTGAACACTAACAGATCTCCCTAGATCCACTTGGATCTAGAACAAAACAGGACAGGACATGACTCTTTCCCTAAGTTTTGACCATTGAATTAGCTAGTAG
>JZKD02S0052846.1:308533-319643 GCA_000966675.3 Picea glauca | reverse complement strand
GTTAATTAACCATTTGAGAAACTTAGTGAAAGAATGAGGAAAGAAGAGGAATTATAACAGCCATATACACATATGCAGATCTGAAATGAAATAATAGACAGCAAACCATAACATGTAGATTGATAACATATTTCGGCATAACTTTGCCTACGTCTCCGGGCCTTTGTCTTTGTGGGGGAGGCTTCTTTATTTCTGTTCAAAAGCTCAAATGTACATCGCAGCAGTGCCAATTGGCTACAAGAATGATCTGATCATGTTCTTCCAGATCTCAAGAACCCTGCAAAGAAAACAACATGCAAAACAAACATCCAGAGCTCCCAGAAATGGCCCGACAACGTCTGCTCCTCAATAAATTCCCTGCATAAAAATGGCTTTGGCTTGGCTTCCCGTCAGCATAACTCTGCTCTGATTGAACTTGACTATCCTCCATGGCCTCAAACAAGCCTGGTTTATATATATTTGAATTTGGTTGTTCATCTCCAACTTCCTCCCAAAATTTGGGCTTCAAAAATGCCCAATATCTCCCAAAAATGGAGAAAATCCAATAATAGCAGGCATAATATCATTAGAAAATCAAAAACTTTATAATAAAAACCCATTTTGTTAAAAATCAGGGATAAGCCCCTGAGGCCTGGGCACATGCCCTCTTTTCGCGGTCATATGGTGCCTCCATGTGCCCACGTGCCCATGCGCTGGCCCCCTCCCCGGTGCTAGCTCCTGGTCATGGCATGTTGGCATAAGTCCACGGGCCAACAGTTATATAACCGCACACCCTTTTTGGTGGTAAAACCCTGGTCCCGTGGGATCCGCCCATGAACTGGGGGCTATTCCCTATCCAATACACTCATCATGTCATGGTTATGTGGTAATCCTCCACGTATGGTCGTGTGGTATGTTGAACTGAGGGCTGGGGCTAAGCCCCGGCCCTTTTCCCCGCCGATTCAAACCTTAACCAAATTCAAATATAATTTATGCTGTATGGTTTATAAGAACAACCATTAGAGCGGGCAGTTAGCTCAATCCTGCCAGTCCACTGCCCAGAGGGGAGGTCACGGGTTCGATCCTGGCCAAGCCATATAACTTTTACACAAACCAGAGAGCCAACCACAGGGTGCCACATGGCAGCCCATGACTGGGCCACGTGGCACCTCAACAACCAACCACAAACTGCCACACATCAATCATTGAATGCTCCACATGCCTACCACCTGTCAAAATCCATACTTCCCTATCAGCCTGCGATGTGTCTGTCACTGTACATGTTGATGTCATCCGTGCCATGTGTCACCTTTACAGTGGTGACACGTGTCACCCATGGATTGGTCCAGCTGTTTTCCCGTACATGTGCTCCATCACCTGCCACATGTCACCTCCTGGATCTGCCACATCATTTGTATGGCCATACGGCCTATACAATCATCATGTCAGGTGGCACTGTACAGACTGTACGGACTATACAGTCATCCCCTTTTTTTCCCTGTTTGCCTTTTCGAACAGAATGCAATATCTTGCGCATACGGAACCCATTTTCTGAAGTAAATATACCACCAGAATCAAGAAGATGAGACGGACACAATGGCATTGGTTTCGTCGCATTCGGAGCACTTTCATTTTTTAGCATTTTTAAGCCCTGTCAGGCTTCTAGATTCAATTCTGGATCATTGACCTCCCATGCCTTTAGCAGGATGTTACCTCTGGTTTTCTTTGGAATCGATAATATGGAAGCGATGACTATTTCCTCTTTCATTGATGATATAATAGCCTCCTGGAAGACACCTCGAGTTTCCTTAGCTTCTCTTTCTCTTAAGGTGATATTATTTAATGCTTGATCTATCATCTGGAATTGATTATGGATGATTTCTACTTTAGAAAGTAGACCTTGTTGAGTTGTTTCTATATTCTTTCATTTTTCCATGGCTTGAGTTTGGAATACAGTTATATCTATGACTTGGATTTTAGTAGAATTTAATTTGGATCACAGTTGTTTTATTAACTCCTCTTGTTGATTGACCTGTGTTTGGATTATTTGAGTCGACTGGTGCATTTGCTCGAGATTGGATTTGATTTGTTCAATTTCCTGTTGGTCAACTACTTTAGCTTGTTCAAGGTCTTTGTATGCCTCATTTCTGGCATTCATCTCTACAGCTGCTATCTGAGTCTGTAATTTTCTAATTAACAAGTCTTTTTGTTTCAACCGTTCCTTCAAGGTCCTGACTGAATATAGGTTGGTTGTTTCATAAGCCCCCAATGTTCATGCTACCTCTTCGGTGAATTATACCTCTTCTAAGGCTGCTACATCAGTTAATACTTTGTATCTTTTGGTCGTTGCACCCACCCTTTGGTGTGTTTCTTGCTTCACCACGACTTTCCTTTTCTTGCTAAAAACAAAATCTCTAGGAGGTAACTCTTCTACAAAGATAGGTGTTAGGTATTTTTTGAGTATTGTTCCTGCATCGGGGTTCCCCTTGGTAGATTGTAAGGGTGTGACAAATTGAATGGGACTGTCGATTTCTATGGATGTTTGTTTCATGGTAGCGTCTGTGACTGGTTCATTTGATGTAGACAAGGGTGTGTCTCCTACCCCTTTTGAGGGTATCTTTGTTTGATCCTTGACCTGTTTACCTGGTGTATCTATCTCTGGGGGTCTTTCTTCTTGCCTTGGGATATCAGTTTCCTCTGTGTTCCCCTAAGTTTCTTGTTTTCCAAGGCTTGTGTCTGTTGAACCTTTGGCTTCTATTTTTTGTATACATGGAGGTGTTGAGACTTTGCCCTGCAAAATTTTGGGGAGGCCACTTCTTCGGTGTTCCTGAAATTTGTAAAATTTGACCATCCCTTCGAGTGACAGAGCTCGAACCCAACTTAATACTTTTGAGTAGGATCTCGCTCCTCAGAAAATCTCGTCATGAGGGGAATATTCATGCTTGTATCTTTTTACACCACAACTTTCCATGTGGTTACCCGTGACCTTATGAGGGTCGTGCTTCTTGAATTCAATGTCTACCATTTTCATTTCTTCTAAGGTCGTGGCCTCTACTTTGGAATGGCCAAAATCCATTAAAGAAAATGTACCGATGTGTTACACATTATTTTCATCACCCTCATGATCGTTAATGATGTAAACCTATATGTTGCCTTCAGAGAGGTCAGTGGCCTGAATTCCTAAAGAAAGAAGGGAGAAGAACTTTCTCTGAGAGAAGAAGTTTTGTTTTCCTCTATAAAAACCCTATTTTGGATGATTTATGTGGGTTGCACCATAACTAGGGTGCGGAAATCCCTGATTTCCGTAGGCTACACTGGAGCTAGGGCATGGAGTTTCCGTAGGCTGCACTATAGCTAGGTCACGGTGGCTATTGCTTTTAGTGTCTCTTTGAAACAGAAAAGTTTTAATTTCTTCCTTATATTAGATTGGGGGCTTCCTTGCATTTGAAGTAGCGAAATTGCATGATTCTTGGCATTTTGGGTCTTAAATTCTGAAAAAAATTCCCCCTCATGGCCGAGGGGGGCCACAAATCATGCATTCGTGTATAGTCTCTTTTTCTCATTTCTTGAGAATCTTGATATTGATGAGTTTTTAAATTTTGAGACATTGTACATTTGGGAATGATAAGTGTTTACTCCTTCTCGTAGCATAGCGTTCATCGAAATGAAAAGATTGCATTTTCATCTCTTTGCATAAATTTCGAGTCGGTCAAAACATCATATTGTCCACGCCATTTTCCTCTTAAGTAACAACAACCATAAAATAAAATGCTTATAAAAATTGATTAGACATTTTTATATTTTCTGGTAGCAAACCTACGTTATATTAGTTGTAGGGATTTGGAATAGGTGTGAAAGATAACTTTCCAAAGTTGCAAACAAACATAGAGTCTTTCATTAGGGAGTGGTGAAATCCACTTATTACATTTTTTCCTGGGAAACCCTTCTAACACAAGGGTCAATCACGAGGTCACATTGAAACTAGCAGAGTTACACACCCTGCTTTGTTGGTCTTGGTGTAGAGATTGTGCGTATTATGGGGGTTGCTTGAAGGTATACCCACAATGATGAGTGGAAGCCTCTCAAGTTGATTTCGGGCTAGATACCCTACCTTTCCACGTGGATTGGACTATCGACTGTTTCCCCATGCATCATTGTTGTAGTCGGTAACCTTAGTGGCCTATATCTTTAGGGTCTTACACAAGGTGACTGTGGAGGGGCGAGTCTTCACGGTACCTGGAATCAACGTTGGCCAAACTCACTCGAGCTCCTTGGAGGGTATACCCATGATTATGTGTGGGATCTTGCACGAGGGTGTAAGTCTGTTAAGCAGGTCATAAACGTAACTTTTCCACCCGCTCTATCTCAACCCCTTCTTATATTGTTCCCACGACGTTGAATTTCATCACCAACTAGTGTGCTCATTGTGAGAATGTTTTGTTTTCTTTCTTTCTTACTAGATTTTTAGCGTGTGTTGTTTATTTTCCCTAGTGAATTCTAGATTGGTTTTTTTATTTAATGGCGTCAGTTCACAGAATGACCAGTGAAGGAACCCCTACTCTAGGGGAACATTTTGTTTTTCCTTCTTAAGGAAACATTGGTCCTCCTCACATCACTACTTTGAGCCTTCCAGGTCTCACAATTGGATTACCGGTATGGTTGTTTTCTACTCAAGTAATCCTGAATGCAGTAAGTGCTTTGGTCGTAAGCACTTYCCCCCAAGAGMATCAACCTCATGTTTGATCCTTCACCTTCTTCACCAGTAAGATRTTCTTTKCCTTMTTCACTTGCAAGGTCTTCCTCCATTTCGTCTTATTCATCGACTKAAAGCTCTGAAGCTAGTAACCCGGTGGATAAGAAGAAGAAGAAAAGGAAGAATAAGAAGAAKAAAAATAAACAAGGATCTAAAATTCCAACCACTKTCRRACGTGTTGGAAAGMAACCAGTTATTGTTGATCRTGYTGGGAGTGTTGATGATGTCAAGATCACCCAAACAACCTGTAAGCCAAAGTACCCTTGYAGGCTTTGTAAGGGTAGCCATCTWYTTAAGGATTGCCCTAGTCTATCCAAGGTGATAGAAGCATGGTCTATACACCATCRCCAACCCATGTCGTCAGCCTMTGAACAACATGTTGATGACCTCCCGTCAACTAGTCAAAATACCCTTGGGAAGAAGAAAAGTAGAGTCAAGTTTCCTTGTAGGTTATGMGGAGGGAGTCATYTAASTCACCTTTTCCCTCGTATGGATGAAACCTCKAAATTACTGGAAGACATGACTATTTCATAGCCTCAAGTTCCAGCTGCTTACCATAAGATTTCTCTCAACCCCTCTGTAGTTGATGGAATGATTAATCCGACCCCTTCATCGGTCAATCTAGTTGATCAAGTAGTCAATGTGGTCACGTCCTTAATTGAACCAGTTGACCAAGTGGTTGATAAAATCCCATCCTAGATCAATCCCACTCTCCCAACAAAGGGTAAAAACCAAGTGGTTGATCCAATTTCCTCTTCAGTCGATCCTACTCTCCCATTAGAGAGTGAAACCCAAGTGGTTGATCCGATCCCATCCTCGGTCAATCCCACTCTCCCTCCAAAGAGTGAAACCAAAGCGGTCAATATGTTTCCACCCATCGATCTGATTCTCCCCTTGGAAAATGAAACCCAAGTGGTTGATCTAATCTCCCCATCGGTCGATCCTACTCTCTAGCTAGAGAGTAAACCTGATACTGCTCACATTTTTCTTGTTGATACAAACTCTACCATGCTGGCGGATATTCCTCCTTCTCCCATGGAACCCCCTCCAAGTAATGAGGCCATCCATTTTGATTGAGGTGTGATAAATGGACCTCGTCTTCCCTCTCACATTCCTTTCTAGATTACAGTGCAGGTTTGTGGTCGAGACATTCCTCAGACATTGATAGATGAAGGTGCATCAGTTAGTATTTTGTCCTCTTTTGCTTGGCAAGATTTGGGTTGTCCTCAACTTGCCCCAGTTACACAGAATCTTTTATCTTATAACAGAAGAACCAATCAACCTTTAGGGACCCTTCCTCAATTTCATGTAACTTTGGGAGGGAAAACTTTCTTTATTGATGTCATGGTAGTCCAAGACCCCTTGGATTTTTCTTTACTCCTTGGGCGGGATTATGTCTATGCCATGAAATCTATTGTGTCCACTCTTTTTCATGTGATATATTTCCCTCACGATCGAATAATTGTGACTATTGATCAACTTTCATTCATCGGTCCCGACTGGATTCCCACCTAAATGGTTCTTATATGCAGACAGTATCACCCCCACCACATGTTAATAATGTGGCGTTGTCTCCCATGACTTCAGCTTCTGAAGATGTAGATCCGGTAGTTGACATGGTTATCTCTTTGATAGGGTATTTAGAGTTTGATCTCCTTACCCCTATCGTGGCCCTCGACATGTGTTCCTTCCAGAGTGTGTTTATTCTGTCAAATGAAGATCTCTTGGAAGCCATGACCGAGTTTTGTCCCTTGACAGGGTGTCCTTCCAGAGCACTGTCCTCTTGGAAGTTGTGACCAAGAAGAGTTTGAGCATGTTTTTTTGATTTAAATCTCATTTAAAAATAAAACCAGTTGTGAGGATAGTTTTTTGCGTCTCTGCAGAAACCTCGTTAAAAAATGAAACATAGGTCTAGGAATTGAACCTAATTTCTCGAGCATAGTTCTTCTCCTGTGTCAAGCTCGTTAAAAAATAAAACAACTTCCCACTCTTTGTTTGAGTCAAGTCCTTCATCTAGTATTTGAAGCTTCATTTCACTCACCTTTGTAGTTGGATGCAACGAAGCTTGGGGGGAATTTTCCTCAGCCTATGGACTTCATGCTGAAGTTAAACCTCTAGCTTCTTAAGCTGGGGGCTAAGTACCAACCATCCCTAGTTTATGCATTGGGAAGTCGCAAGCATAGTTTTCTATGGTTCAAGCTTGTGTAAAAATGAAACCAGCTACCCCAAGCATAGTTTCCTCTGGTTCAAGCTTGTGTAAAAATGAAACCAGGTCCAAGCATAGTTTTGTTTTGTTTTAAAGCTTGCGTAAAAATGAAAACAATCCCGAGCTTAGTCTTTGTTCTTTCTCATGCTCATAAATACATGAGAATATGTTACCGAGCTTAGTCTTTGTTCTTTATTCTACTCGTAAATCAATGAGAATGTAACCGAGTATACTTTTATCACTTTTTGGACTCATAAAGGTTATATGAAAAAGGAACCCCTTGGAGTTCCCTTTAAGATCTTTTCAGACTCTCTAAACATGGAAAGATTGTCGAGCGATATTGTTCTTTTCATGCTTGTTAAAGTATTAGAAAAAATGTCTGATGAGCGTTAATTTATCTCTTTTTTGGTCTCATCAGACTACTTTATGAAAAAGGAACTGAGAGAGTTCTCTTTAAGTGTTTTTCAGACTCTCTAAATATGAAAAACCTGTGATTTTTCTTTCTTTGGACTCGTTAAACAAGCATCGAAAGAACCATATGGGACCAAACCACTCCTTCCTAGGGTTCGTTAAATATACTCCAAAGGACTCATTCAAAGGATGAGCTTACATTACAAGCATATGTTATCCTCCTCAAGCTTGTGTAAAAATAAAGAGGTACTCGCCAGAAATGGTGGGGGGGGAATTGGGAAACAAATGTTTTTAAACATGTATTCCATGGAAGAGTCAATTTTTGAACATGATACCCTTTCACTTGCTTTGTGTCTAGGTTGGAAAATCCACCGTTCTCTTGATCATACTCCTTTATAAGATTACAAACTGGTCTGTGATCCCTGTTGTTGAGTCAGTCTTTCCAAGATAGTTGTCATTTCGTCAATATGTTCAAAGAGAAGTTCAAATCGAAAATCCTTCTATCGCGTCAGCCATTTCTGCAGTCCTTAAGCCTTCTATTGCGTCAGCCATCCCTGATTCAATTCTAAATCATTGGTTACTTTGATCTACTTCAAATATTGTTACTTGTTTCGTGTCATTGATGGGGGATACATTAAGGCCCTCCTGTGACGAGTCTTTTCCTGTCAACTTCAACTCATTATCCAGGAATTAGACTTAGAAACTAAATGGTACCTTGGAGCTTGCATGCCTCAATGGCAAGTTTCCTCTCTTTCGACAGTGGGTTCTCATTATTGACCCCTGATCGGGAGATTCTGCCGAGTGTTCGACTTCAACTCATTAATTCACATTCGTTGGATTGTACTAGTGTACCTTGGGAGTCATTGAAATTAATGGTGATTTCTCTCACACTTGTTAATGGTATTCATTAATGACCGGTAATCAGGTGATTTCTATCATGTTCGACTTCATCACATGTATTCACATGGTTAGATTCATACTATAGAGTGGTGGAGATGAAGAACCTGAATCTTTTCTGACAGATTCAGGTTGCGTTGGAGTATATTCAGTTTGTACTGTTGCATAGATCCACATTGTATGTCTCGTGGCTATGTTCAAATTTGAGTCTTTAACACATAGATCCACAGTATATTTTTGGTGGCTATGTTCAGATTTGAATCATAATGGAATGGATCCACGGTGTATGTTTGGTGGCCATGACCTGTATTACTTGAAATGGATTTTTGCATGTCATCATTTATGCTTTGAGTCATTTGTATTATGAGTATGGGAATGCCTACCTTAGTGATGATATATTATTGTACTGTGTTTCCTTGTTTGTTGACAGGTTTCCGACCAATGTGTTCCTTGTTCCCTACACACACTCAACAAAGTATATCAGCGATCACTCTGTTCTAACTTCATACTTTGGGGGGCTCTCTGTTACACATTATTTTTTTTACCCTCATGATCGTTAATGATGTAAACCTATATGTTGCCTTCAGAGAGGTCAGTGGCCTGAATTCCCGAATAAAGAAGGGAGAAGAACTTTCCTTGAGAGAAGAAGTTTTGTTTTCCTCTGTAAAAACCCTATTTTGGAGGATTTCCGCGGGTTGCACCATATCTAGGGTGCGGAAATGCCTGATTTCTGCAGGCTGCACTATAGCTAGGGCACGGAGTTTCCGTAGGATGCACTATAGCTAAGGTGCGGCAGCCTTCATACGTGGGAAAAATGAGTATTTTCTCAATGCTTCTAGAAGGAGAAGCTTATATGGTGAGGTGGCCTCCAAATGTTTTGGATCCTACTCACTTTCATGATTTAGTGGGTTAAGCCTTACCTCCTCGCCTTATCCTCTTCAGCTTATAAAAGGAGAGGAGCTCTCATGGAGGAAGTTAGTTGGTTTTGGAGCTTGATTGAGTTGGATTTGGCTTGGAATTATTAGCTTGGTTAGAGTGGCTTTGAGCTTTGTTTTTGTCAAGATAGATATTAGATCTATAGTCTCAGAATTCTTGGATCAAAAGTGTGTGGGAAGCAAGGAACTATTGGAAGGAACCTTACAACATCAAGGCATTCGATTGTAATATTTCTTCCTATTATTAATATAATATAGTGGCATGCTTCTTTCCCATAGAATTATCTTTATTTTATTGCATAATTCCTTGATCATATGCATAGGTTGTCATTGAATATACTCTCTCTGCTTTCACTTTGGTTGGTTTGTGTCTCACTGCAGGATCAGTATCACAAGAGCAGCGGAGTGAAATAGGAACAACAAAGACATAAGGAAGAGACATTTAAAGGTAGGTCTCTCATCCTTTGTTTGGTATTAATTCGATGATTAGAGCCTATGGAAATCACCATGTCCTGTCATGTTTTGTTCTAGATCTAGGTGGATCTAGGGGGATTAGTTTATGTCTGCATTCACCGATTTACCCGTTAACACAATGTGTAGGGGAAAAGATGGCCATACCTTTTTCTGAACCCCTTTGACTTCTTTGTTGATTCCTTCGAGTATTGTTTGCCTAGAAACCTCGTGACATACTAGCCTTTCTTATAAGAATAGTGGTAGGGCATATGGGGAACAGAATAGCCAGAAACCCTAATATAAGAGAATTGTTCTTCTATGTACCAGTCTGCCACGCTGCCTAAGTTGGCCACGATTTTATCTGAAATCCTAGGAGGTGGGTGGCCGAATATAACAACATGCATTGGTACCATTACCCAGTTGAAAATATCATAGAGAAAGTCTTTGGCTTTATATTCCCAGAGTTTTGAGTGGTACACGTGAATAGGCTCTGCGTTATTTGAAGTCCAACTCCAACTCATTAATGGAAAAGGTGGCCTGAAGATAATGGCATCCATAATGTAAGAAGACATGAAGAGTGAAGTTTCTTTCCCACTCGCCTTTTGTGTCTAATATTATGTAATTTGACTGGCCAAACTGTCTGACAACATTTTGGCCCAGTTGAAAGAGTATCCCTCTACTACTGTGTGGATAAGCGGTACCCATGGGAGATAGAAATGTGCAGTATTTTCTTTCCCATAAAGTCTACACACCATCATCGATATATACATGAACTATGGTTGTAACGATGAGATTGTGTAAATACCATTAGAATCATCTCTAAAATTTTCAGGGCGTGAGCACCAATCCCTGATCGAGTCGGATAAGCTTTTTCCAAATTGATCACATTCTTTATTTTTGAAACCCTCTAAGAATTCGACATTGTAAGTAAAGTTTGGTGTGGGAGACAATTTGTACATCGTCTGTAGATGCTCTGGCCAAAATGTCCCAACATCCACCTTCTAAGAATTTAATATTGTTATAGTTGGGACATCTACGTGATCCAGTGCCCATCCGATCATATCATAATAGGGAAAGATTCATGGCCTTGTTGCTACCTTGTGCATCTCTGACTGAGCAACAACCTTGTATTTGATATACAAGTCTTATTTTTCGTTGTGGCTCGAATCGTCTGGGCAGTTTACCAACTCGTATTGCAATGTGTTGAAAACATGTGTCCATGTTTTGACTATGTCGATGTTTCTAAGTGAGGTATCAGAAAGAATATCTGAACTCTAGCCTGAAATTTCACCAGTTGTTTTGGGCGCTTTCCGTGGAGCCATGATATAGAATCTCGAAATTATATTTCCTATCACAGAGGATGAACATACAAACAATGATTATCTTGCTAAGCTAGCTCTGTGAAAACTAGAATGAAATTCATACTAATGACAGAAATCCTTTCACATTGAGCACTCTAGTCTACACGGGTTCTTG
>JZKD02S0052846.1:204383-224455 GCA_000966675.3 Picea glauca | reverse complement strand
GAATTGGTTAAGCAATTGGGATTAAAAACACAACTACATCATAAGCCTTACACACTTAAATGGATAAGCAATCATCATCAGATGCACATAACAAAGCAGTGCACAATCAAATTTGAAATTTCATCTAAGTATGTGGACGAAGTAACTTGTGATGTTGTATCGTTAAGAGAATGTGGAATGGTCTTAGGTAGTCCATATTTATATGATCATATGGCAATCTTCTACAGGACAAAGAATCAATATCAATTCACTAAAGCAGGTCAAGATTATGTGGTTCATGCTCATCATGTTAAAGCAAATAAAACACTTCAAACAATGGAACAATTAAAGAAGACAGTGCAAGCAAGAAACAAACCAATAATTGTTTCAAATGAAGTAATTGATCTTAAGCAAGAACAAGACATGGTTGTTGAATGGAAAATCAATCATAAGTTGCTTCAAGATAAGCTCATGTCATGCAAATATCTCAAGTATATCAACTCATTTGCAGTCGTCTTCTTGATACTGTCATTAGAAATGTTTTTTACATGGATGATAGTGGCTTCAGTAAGATTTAACAGGGTTCAAATGGCTAACAATGTACTGTCAGTTGTCATGATTGTGTTATAGTTGATCTTGATGAGACAGGTACACAAGATAGAGTTCAGAGACAACGGAAAAGCCGGGTGGCCTATCCTAAGCTTGTTGATTGGTCAGTAAATTTTTGGGGACCAAAAGGTCTTTTTGTGGGGAGGTGTGATCCAGAATTGGATCCAGAAGCCTAACATGGCTTAAAAATGCTCAAAAATGAAAGTGCTCGGAATACGACGAAACTAGTGCCATTGCGCCCGTCTTGTCTTCCTGATTTCGGTGGTATATTTACTTCGGAAAACGGGTTCTGTATGCGCAAGATATCACATTCTGTCCGAAAAGGCAAACAGGGAAAAAAAGGGGATGACTGTACAGTCTGTACAGTGCCACGTGGCATGAAGACTGTACAGGCCGTACGATCGTACAACTGACATGGCATCTCCTGGAGGTGACACATGGAAAGTGATGGAGCACATGTATGGGAAAACAACTGGACCAATCCATGGTTGACACATGTCACCAATGTAAGGGTGACACGTGGCACAGATTATGTCAGCAGGTACAGTGGCAGACACGTGGTAGGCTGACATGGCAGTATGGCTTTTGACAGGTGGCAGGAACGTGGACCATTCAATGACTGATGCATGGCAGTTTGTGGTTGGTTGTTGAGGTGCCACGTGGCCCAGTCATGGGCTGCCACGTGGCACCCTATGGTTGTCTCTCCGGTTTGTGTAAAAGTTATATGGCTTGGTCGGGGTCTAACCTGCGACCTCCCCTCCAGGCAGTGGACTAGCAAGACTAGGCTAACCACCCGCTCCAATGGTTGTTCTTATAAACCATACGGCATAAATTATATTTGAATTTGGTTAAGGTTTGAATCGGTGGGGGAAAGGGTCGGGGCTTAGCCCTAGCCCTCGGTTCAACATACCACATGACCATACGCGAAGGCTTACCACATAACCAAAGTTGTAGGCAAAGTTGTGCCGAACTCCGTTATCAATCTACGTGTTATGGTTTGCTATCTATTATTTCATTTCAGATCTGCATATGTGTATATGGATGTTATAATTCCTCTTCTTTCCTCATTCTTTCACTAAGTTTCTCAAATGGTTAATTAACGCATGCAAAATTAAAACTCAACCATAGTCATTAAAAGATCATACAGATCACTCAATATAGCAGAAATTAGAAAAATGGCTAAATAAGTGAGAGATTCCCGTGAAGAAACATTTGGCCTGCTGAATAAAAAATTGTTAGATCTTGATAAGGAAAGTAGCTCTGGGACGTTGGGTAAAATCAACATAGCCAAACATCTTCTAGATATTAAGGAGAATGTGGAAAGGGACCAAGTTGAGATCTCTCAGATAATATAGGTCGACATTTCTCAAATAGATAAATGGTTAATAAAATCAAATCTACAACTATCGTCTATCATTATAGTAGATGGGAAAATAGGAAAAATATTGCCACAACTGGAAAAGAAGTGTTACATTTTTTAGGCAAATGACCAAACAAAACCTTTCCAAGTTGATAACTTAGTTGGTAGAAAGGTGTATCAGTTGTATTGAACAAGGGAAAGGGAACACTTCTGGAGGCCAGTAATACAGTTGCTCATACTACCTTATTTTGGAGCTAGGAGACAAAGAAACAAAAATGCCTTTCCAGCATGAGAGAAGAAAAGGGATAATGAAGTGAAGCATTTCACCCTCTCATTTGTAATCGAAACCTTTATAATGATAGAATTTCAAACGCTTAAATCTTGTATAAATATACATTTTGAGAAAGGATCAAAGGCTACTTTTTTCCAATTGTAAAGGATAAGACTCTCTTTATTGAGAATTAATACAAATGCAGACCAGAGATTCTACATATCATCTATTCTAAGTTATGTGTTCTTCTGTCTTCCCATATTCCAACATACTTCCATATACATTTCTTTGATGAATTTTTAAATCAAAATTTAGTACAACATCTATTGTGGTTATATTTCACTTTGTAATTTGATAACAAACATATTTTCCTCTGTATTTACTGTTAACAAATACAAGACCTGCATGTTATTTAGATACTATATTTTATACTTCATTGAAGGTTACATCATTTCACTATCTTCTTCTGTTACAAAGTAATATTCCTCAATAATTTATGCCTTGCTTTGATTAGCGTCTTTATGTTTTCTTTCAATTCATTCAATATTTCAAATTTAACTCAGATGCGAGAAACGACCTCTGATCTGTGATAATATTAATTCAATTTAAAGAAATTTTCTCTTATAATTTTGGTGGTAAGAGGCGAAAACTGAAACCTTTCCTCATTTCCTGATGCCTGACATTATACTTGAAGCCTTGGTATAAACTCAGGAACAACATCTTTTGGCGCCATTACCGGGGATGGAGAAACAAAGTTATTTTTCCCTGGGAGAATGACATTTGTAAGTTTCTCTCTTTGATAGTGAACAAATATTGAATACATTATAAAGGTTAAGTTTTTATTATTCACTTGGAGAATCCATAATTAAATAAGCTGGCATCTGGTCGAAGGAACACTAGGCAAAACCCAGATGATAAGCAGACCACGCCTGTTTCTAACCCTGAAAAAATACTAAAACCAAGAGCATTCCTTAAGAAATCTATTGTCGTTTACCAACCTAAGTCCACATAGTATAAGGCTAAGATTCCACTTGAATAGTTAAATCCGTAAGAAGTTTCCACCCAAATCCTTTTTGGAGAAATGTCGGCTAACACAGTTGAAGCTGAAACAATAAACCCTAAATTAGTTTTCCCTGAAATTAAAATTGAATCTTATTCAACTACCTCATGTGTAAGTGAAGGTAAGAAACCTATAGTAAATCCCACTTTGATTGATATCCCATCAACTCTCGAGCTAAATTTCCCAACCTCACAAAGTCTCGAAGAATATACCATACACTTGGATTCAACTTCTACAGGTTCTCCCATTTACATATCTTGCAAATAAGAAGAACCGAATCCCCGTATCTTGTTCCCCCCTTTTTCAGTTTTTTCATCTCCTAATAAACGGTTCTTAGAACCTTTCTCGCTTCATCCCAAAGAAACTAAAGGATATCTATACATCTTTGAAAACCCTCTTTATAACTTACCGGTTTCCTCTCCTAGAATATCTATGGCTGTTGTCAGAGGAGGAGGAGGGGGTGGTCAAGGGTTGTCCCCACCCCCTAGAATTTTTGCCAAAGTAGCTGCTAGATACACTTCTTTGGTCCTCCCAGTGCCCCTTAATGATTTACCTAAAAACTACATGAAAAACCCACCCAAGTTTACAGGGGAAGGAGACCTAACCACAACCGAACATATAAATTTCTTTGATCAATTCGCATATATTCTCGGTCTCGAGCATGAAGATGTGTATTCACAGTTGTTTGTTCAAATATTCGAAGGACAAGTGAGAACCTGGTTTTGAGGTTTGGCCGCAGGTTCGATAGGATCCTATGATGAGTTGGAAAACTCTTTTCTTAGACAATGGGGTGAGAGAAAGGATCACCTATATTACTTAAATGAGTTTGGATCTTTAAGGAAGAAAAATTTAGAAACTGTTATTCAAAGATTTAATAAATTATATAACAAGATCCCAGTTGAATTTAAACCTTCCCAGCCTATAGCCAAGGTAACTTTTGCAGGAGCTTTCAAACCCGATTTCGCACTACTATTGAGATAAAGGAGAGCTGCCGAACTTACCCGAATGCAAGATGATGCCGTAGATATTGAGTCAAATATGATGGCTTCTGGAAAATTAAAAGCGAAGGTGGAAACAGGAAACAAAGAGATTAAACAATTTAGGGAACAAGCAGGACCTTCTGGAGGTGGGAGGTCCACAGACGATAATATGGATGATATGGAAAAGATAACCAAAGAACTATCAAATAAAATTTCAAATATGGAACTAGATCAATCTAAAGCAGATCAGTTCGTTATGAGAGAATTCAGGAGGAACCCTAATCCTCAAATACAACAAATACAGATTAAAGTGAAGATCAAAAAGTTCAGACTCCTTTGAAAAACGTAAATTTTATAGGAGGAAATGACATGCAAAAATTTGAGGATTTAAAAGATGATATGAATAATCCTGGTGATGATTGCCAACAACCTCATTTGGCTAGAAAAGATTATGAGAGGTCTTTAAATATGGAACACCGGTCTAATGAGGATGACAACATAAATAATACAGAAGATTATACTTGCCAGGGGATCACCGATACTATAATGGACGAGCTCCAACATAATTATAATCTAAGGTCTAAAGCTAAAAACGTAGCAACTACCCAACCAAATAAAATCTTGCGGAGAGGTGAAATATATGAGCCAGCTCGAAAAGAGACTGAAATACAAAACACCAAAATAAAAGGAGTTGAGATCCAAACAAGGAAAACTAAGATAACTGAAACACATACATCAGAAACAAAAACAACAGAAAATAAAGCAATGAAAACCAATAAATCAAAAAATAAGGAGACTGAAGTCCCACTCAGAGAAACCGACAAGATTATAGGAGGTTTCAACCTAGAAAATGAGATTAACAAAATCAAGATACCAATACCTTTGGTTGAACTGGCAAAGAACCCTGTTTACCGAAAGCAAATCACCAAAATGATAAATTTTTTAGATGTAGAAAGTCAAGCTGATGTTATAAATTTGGAAGATGATAAGCCTAGTATAATTTTTGGTCCTCATTTTGAAGGTGCCAGAGATACCGTCACTCCTTTCTACATTACACTAAATGTGCATGATTGTCTGCTACATAATTGCATGTTGAATTATGGAGCCTCACATAATGTGGATTATGGAAAGACTTGGTCTCGAAATTACCAGGCCCTACGAAGATCTATATTCATTTGATTCGAGAAAAGCTAAATGTATGGACATGATCAAAGACTTAGTGGTAAATATTGCACAGATTCTAGTAAAAAGTGTTTTGATGGATATAGTTATTGTCGATATACCTCTGAAGTATGGTTTGTTATTATCCAAGTCTTGGGGTGCTAAGCTTGGAGGATCCCTTTAGATGGACATGACCTACGCCACGATTCCCATCTTCGGTGGACAGTTCACCCGATTATACCGGGAAACATGGCTGACATATACAGTAAGTGATCCACATAATCCTCATAATTACCCTGTTTATGTCGCTGATTAGGATCTAGGAAATTGTATTTTATCAATTGATGATGAGGTAGATGAATGTACAAAAGAAAATTGTACAGAGAAAAATAAAACAGAAAAAATAAATGAAAGTGTATATAGTACTGGAATTTGGAAAATGTATTTTGATGGTGCTTCGTCATGTGAAGGAGCAGGAGCATGAGTACTTTTTGTAGCACCTGGATATGAGTTTATTATTCCTTTCTCTTACAGACTACATTGGGACATAGATTACATGAATAATGTATGCGAGTATCAAGCCTTGGTCTTGGGGTTAGAAGCTGCCAGGAAGTTAAACGTAAAAAACTTGGAAGTCTATGGAGACGCGGAATTAATTGTGAAGCAAGTAAATCGGAAGTACCAGGCCAAACAACGGAGATTGAGATCTTATAGAAACTGTTCCTGGGATTTGATGGAAATTTTTTTCTCATTGGTTAAGGTCCATTACATTCCTCGTATAGAAAATCTACAAGCCGATTCATTAGCCAAAACAGGCTCAACTTTCATACCTCCTACAACTTTCAAACTAAAGTATCACATAGAGATGAGGCATAGACCCTCCATATCGAACAATATATAACATTGGCAGGTGTTTGAAGATGATGAACATATCAGGAAATTCCTTGAAATGGTGGAAGACTTTGTTGAAATGCATATTGACCAAGAAAACCAGAATGACCATGCTTGGATTATGCAAGAAGGGGAGGAACCTCAAGTGTTCCAAGAAAATATCACAAATCATGGCATGTTAGTACTAAAAAACAATCAAATCCCTAAAGGTCTAATCCCTCTAGAAAGATTATTTGACCACAATGACATACCTTTAAAATCTACCTTGCAACCTTAGCCAGAAGAAGTCAAAGATTGTGATATAGGCACCAAAGAAAAGCCTAGAATAGTAAAAATATCAAAGTATCTTCCTCCCGAGATGAAATTTAGGTATGCAAATTTACTCAAGAAATATAAAGACATTTTTTCTTGGTCTTATGATGAGATGAGAACTTATGACACCACTGTGATTGAACATAAGATTTCTTTAAAACCAAGTGTTAAACCTTTCAGAAAGAAGTTCAGGAAAATCAATCCCATATTATTTCCCATGGTTGAAAAGGAAGTCAAAAAGATCCTGGATGCTAAAATAATTGTACCACTTAGGTACTCTGAGTGGGTAGCTAAACTGGTCCCAGTTAGGAAGAAGATCAGAGAAATTAGACTGTGTGTAGATTTTAGAAATCTAAATAAATCATCTCTCAAAGACAATTATCCGCTAACCAAAATGGATCATGTTTTAGAAAAAGTGGTCGGAGCAAATAGAATGTCAATGATCGACGGTTTTTTCGGTTACAATCAGATTGCTGTGAACGAAGATGATAAAGAAAAAAATGCGTTCACCACCCCATGGGGTACATTTATGTATGACAAAATGCCATTTGGTTTGATGAATGTAGGTGCTACTTTCTAGTGAGCTATGGACATCGCCTTCATCGGCGAAAGAGAAAAATTCATTGTCATTTATCTTGATGATCTTACCATTTTTTCCAAATCTGACGAAGATCGTATGATACACCTCAAGCAGACATTCGATAAATGTCGTAAATTTGGTTTGTCTTTGAATCCCAAGAAATCTCACTTTGCAATGCAAGAAGGTAAACTCTTGGGCCATATCGTATCTCGAGACGGAATTAAAATTGATCCTAAAAGGGTCGAAGCTATAGACACTAAACATTCCTAGAAATGTAAAATAAATTCAGTCATTTTTAGGAAAAATAATTTTTTTGAGAATATTTATCCCAAACTTTGTTGAAATCGTAAAATTGATCACATATATGCTTAAGAAGAACAAAAAAGTTAAATGGACGGCCAAATCTAAAGCATCGTTTGCATGCATCAAGAAAATTATAGGTGAAGTGCATGAACTGGCAAGCCTTGATTATCTGAAAGAATTTTTGATCTTCTCATTTGCATCTGAACACACAATTACGGCAGTACTTTTCGAGAAGAACGAAGAAGGTTTTGAGCAACCAACAACATTCTTTATTAAAAGCCTTAGAGACACAGAGTTGAAATATGACATAATGGAAACAAAGGCATATACTATGGTGAAGGCACTAAAGGCTTTCAGAACCTATGTATTACACTCCAAGATAATTGCATATGTATCCACCAGTTTCATTAAGGACGTATTGGTCCAACCTGATAGTGATGGGAGGAGGGGTTGATCGCTTGATAAAATTCAAGGATTTGATCTAGAGGTGAAACCAACAAAGCTCGTAAAAGGACAGGGTTTGGTTAAGATACTAGCCAAATCAAATTTCAAAGTGCTTGGAATAAATAACCTACAAGAGTACGAAGAATATTTAGACATAGACGAATTCAACGACCAAATAGCTACAACCAGAATCGAAGAGAAGTTTGCATCTTCGGTTTGGTATAAATATATAGTATCTTATTTTTTGACTTTGAAATGCCCAAGCGATATGACTCCATCTAAAAATAGAACATTGAAATTGCATGCCGTAAAGTACTGTATCTTAGAAAGCCAATCGTATTGGAAAGACCCTCTAGGATTTCTACTAGTTTGTTTAGTAGAATTAGAAACATAAAGAGTCATAAATGAATTTCACGAGGGAGTGTGCATAGGACATCACATGTGGAGAGAAATAACTTATAAAATCCCGAGAGTAGGGTATTATTGGCCTAAATTATTTGCATATGTGAATGCCAAAGTCAGATCTTGTAACTCTTGCCAATTATTTTCAGGCAAACATAAACTTCCAGTGTTACCTTTGGTCCCGGTTAAAATGAAAGCCCCATTTCAACAATGGGGGTTGGATTTTATAGGTAGAATCAATCCACATTCTAGCACATAACATAGATGGATTCTGACCACTACATATTATTTCACCAAATGGGTAGAAGCTATCCTGACTGGAAAAGTGACAGATTCAGTGGTGATAAATTTCTTGGAAGAAAATATATTATCTAGATTTGGCTGGCCCCGAAAGATAGTTACAGATAATGCCCAGGAATTCAAATCTATGGAAATGGTTAGATTTTGCCAAAAATACAATATTATATTGGGCCATTCTATGACATACTACCCTCAAGGAAATGGGTTAGCTGATTCATCAAACAAAATCTTAATCACCATAATTAAGAAGGTGTTGAACGAAATAAGAAAGCATGGCATGTGCATTTGAAATATACTTTGTGGAAGAATTAGATAGGCACCAAGAAATCGATCAGTACTTCTCCATTTCAAATGGTATACGGGACTAACCTGGTATTACCCATAAATTTGTCTCTACCTGTAATGAAGCTTTGGCAAGATGAAAAAGAAGAACCAAATCATGTCACAAGAAGAATAAATCAACTGATCGAAGTTCAACAAAATAGGGCTGAAGTGGATGAAAAACTTTAGAAATATCAAGACAACATGAAGGTCTTGTTTGATCATAAGGCTAAATATAAGGAATTCCTCTCTGGAGACTTAGTTTTGAAATGGGATGCTAGGAAAGAAGACTCAACAAAACATGGCAAATTTGATCATATTTGGTATGGACCATTCAAAGTTACAGCTTCTGAAGGGAAGAACTCGTTTCTGCTAGAAAGCATTGAAGGTAAAATCCTCAATGCCCCTATCAATGGGCGTTATCTGAATCACTTTATGAAATAAACGATTTCGAAAATCCCACTGTATATATCGGTTTGTGTTTTCTATTTTTTTACAATTTTTTCGATAAGTTTTACTTCCACCACAATTAAAACAGGTTAGTGATTTCATAGAAAAGGAAATATAAAATAGTTTACACATTGAACTTTGTGACTCTTGAAACCCTGACACTTTTCATGTTGTCTTCATGCAGGATTTTTGTCTACAGCTCAAACATCAAAAAGAAGAAAAACCAATGGTCATATATCAAAAAATTGATTGTCCCGAAACAAGTGATAACTAAATAATTTACGTAGATGAGAACAAAGTGGTAAGTCAAAGGTATGAGTCTCTGAATTGTTTAGATTTCCAAAGAATATCACCTGGTGCAACAACGGTCTCATATGTATACAGACACTCATCTGATTTATTATCAGAAGAACGAAATTTTATCATAGATTATAAAAAGTTCCACTAGATAAGAAAAAAATGATTAAAATAAACCAAAAAAGAGGAAATAAAGCGTCCTGAAAGAAAAGGTTCCAATAATAAAGTTTGCATTATAAAAAACTATGTTTACGAAATCTGAAACCTCCCTTTTTCACCCTGTTCAAATTTTGGTCTTGACTCCAGACGCCTTCCCATGGCCTCCATAAAAAAAAAGGGGTCACACTTTAACTTTGAAAGCTGACAAATGAATCTTTGGAAAAAGGGCAAGTCCTCGTGGCTCCTTAGACTTCTACTGAACAAAAGTATGTATAAGATAATCCTAACTCTCTTAGTTCTTTTAACATGTTTAAAGTGGTTAGTCTTTCTCAAAGGAGGCCCCTAGAAAAAAAGATCCCCCATAAGAATTTTCCTGCAGACTAATATGTTTTGAAGGTCAAAAGAAGACTAGTCCAGAGTAATCAAAGTGAGTTAACAGACCTCTGTTGCTAAATTATAAGCATATATAAACCCTGGTATACTTTATTGAAATTTATTTCACTAACTTCATGTATAAAAAAAAATAAAAACATATAAGACAGACGGTGAAAGGAAATTCATAAATGATTCACCCCATACAGTCCAAAAAAAAATGATATGATGAAAGGAAATTCATTAAATGAGTTCCCTCATCTCAACATTTAAATGAAAAGTTACAAATTGAAGTGGTGAAAGGAAATTCAATAAAGGGAATCCGATAACTTCACTGGGGCACTGAACACGCTCGCTGGCAGTGAAGCAATGTCTAAGAAATCTGTAAGGTTGTTATACATGAATTATATTGTACTCTGGTAATTAGTTCTTTTTTCGACTATATCTACATCCCAAGTACACGTGGGACTCCCTGATTAAAAACACTGAAATTACTTCACCTTGATGCAAGAAAACATCAATAGAACCTGTTAGAATTTTTAAGGTTTTTTTGATTATCTTAAACAGATCCAAAATTAGTTTCAAGGAAGAGGAAGTCATCGATAGTCCTAAACTCGATATTAGTGAATGATTAGGTTTCGAAAGCTTTCAGAGATAAGAATGCAACCTTAAATTCTCCTCTATGTGTTTAAAAAAAATAAAGTAATGACTCCATTCACCTAGTAAAGGCACTTGGTCTAGCGTTCTTCTCATCCCATAGGGAGACGAGATCCCTATATGGAGCCTATGTTAGAACACATATTTTTGAAATATTCCATATATTAAAGGATTGGAAGCCACCTACCTTTTAAATGGAAAAATGCTAATGATAAACCTCCAATATCATATTTCAGGATTTCACAGATCTAATAGTCCAACATGTCAAATCTCTCAATGCCCCAACATGCGAAATAGCAAAGTTGGGTTGAGCTTAATCATGATCATTGAAGCATTAAAAAGTGATTATCACTAATTTAATACATCGTGCCTTCACGAGTCAGGAGTCACGCCTTGAGAAACCTTTGAATGTCCTGATATGCGAAGTTGCAAAAGTGACTTAAGATAAACTTGATTAATTACATGACTAACGATAATTAATTGTTATCGTGACTTCACAATTCGACAGTTTTTCCTTGAAAAACAACTTATAACCCCGATACTCGAGGTCATGAAATATCCAAACTAATTTCAATTAATTAAAAACTTAAGCCTGATTAAAGTTAATTAATCAAATCACAATTTCACAAATTCGGGGTTCATAGCTTGAGACTAAGAGTAAAATCACCTGAGACTACGAATTTTGAAAAAAGATCAAGGACTAATCACGATTAATTAAAGGTTTAAGCTGGATTAATTAATATCTTAAACAACCTCTTACCTTGTAAAACTTACGGGCAAAAATTAAATACTTCTACGATTCTCCCAAGTCACGAAATATCAAGCATTTATGGAATTTATAAGCATATTAGAGAAATGATTGGAAAAAATATCTTGCTTTATCTCCAAATATTTCTATTAAAAGAATTAAATGTTGTGTCAACAAGAACCCATGCAAACTAGAGTGATCAATGTGAAGGATTTCTGTCATTAGTATGAATTTCATTCTAGTTTTCACAGAGCTATCTTAGCGAGATAACCATTGTTTGTATGTTCATCCTCTGTGATAGGAAATATAATTTCAAGATTCTATATCATGGCTCCACAGAAAGCGCCTAAAACAACTAGTGAAATTTTAGGCCAGAGTTCAGATATTCTTTCTGATACCTCACCTAGAAGCATCGACATAGTCAAAACATGGACACATGTTTTCAACACATTGAAATATGAGCTGGTAAACTTCCCAGATGATTCGAGTGACAATGAAAAAGAAGACTTTTATATCAAATACAAGGTTGTTTCTCAGTCGAAGATGCACAAGGTAGCAACAAGGCTGCGACTCTTTCCCTATTATGATATGATTGGATGGGCACTGGATCACGTATATGTCCTAACTAGAACAATATTCAATTCTCAGAAGGTGGTTGTTTGGACATTTCAGCCACAACATCTACAAGCGATGTAAAAACTGTCTCCCACACCAAACTTTACTTACAATGCCGAATTATTAGAGGGTTTCAAAAAGAAAGAATGTGAGAAATTTTGAAAAAGCTTATCTGACTTGATCAAGGATTGGTGCTCACACCCTAAAAAGTTCATAGTTGATTCTAATGGTATATACACAATCTCATCGTTACAACCACAGTTCATGTATATAGAGATGATGGTGTGTGGAATTTATGGGAAAGATAATACTACACATTTCTATCTTCCATGGGTACCGTTTATCCACTCAGTAGCAGAGGGATACTCTTTTGACTGGGCCAAAATGTTGTCAGACAGTCTGGCTAGTCAAATTACAGAATATCAAACACAAAAGGAAAGTGGGAAAGCAACTTCATTCTTCATGTCTTCTTACATTATGGATGCCATTTGCTTCATGAAACCTTTTCCATTACTGAGATGGATTTGGACTCCAAATAACACAGAGCCTATTCACGTGTACCACTCAAAAATCCTGGAAGATAAATCCAAAGACTTCGTCTATGAGATTTTCAACTGGGTAATGGTACCAATGCATGCCGTTATCTTCGGCCACCCACCTCCCAGGATTTCAGATAAAATCGTGGCCAAGTTAGGCAGCGTGGCAGACTGGTACATAGAAGAATAGTTCTCTTATATTAGGGTTTTTGGATATTCTGTTCCCCCATATGCCCTGCCGCTATTCTTACCAGACAGGCTAGTATGTCGCAAGGTTTCCAGGAAAATAGTGTTTGACGAAATCAACAAAGAACTCAAAGGGGTTCATAAAAAGGTATGGCCATATTTTCCCCTACACATTGGTACATTTTCTTTATTGGATTTCGACCATTCCAACGTAGAGGCCATGACCTTAGAAGAAATAAAATGGTAGACATTGAATTCAAGAAGCACGACCCTCATAAGGGCGTGGGTAACCACATGGAAATTTGTGGTCTAAAAGGATACGAGCACGAAGATTCCCCTCATGATGAGATTTTTTGAGGAGCGAGATCCTACTCAAAAGTCTTAAGTTGGGTTTGAGCTCTGTCACCTGAAGGGATGGTCAAATTTTACAAATTTCAGGTACACCGGAGAAGTGGCATCCCTAAATTTTTGTAGAGAAAAGTCTCAACACCTCTAGGTACATAGCAAACAAAAAGAAAAGGTTCAACAAACACAAGCCCTAAACAACAAGAAACTTAGGGGAACACAGAGGAAACCGAGATCCCAAGCCAAAAAGAAAGAACCCTAGAGATAGATACACCAGGTAAACAGGTCAAGGATCAAACAAAGATACCCTCAAAAGGGGTAGGAGACACACCCTTGTCTACGTCAAATGAATCGATCACAGATGCTACCATGAAACAAACATCCATAGAAATCCACAGCCCCATTCCATTCATCACACCCTTACCATATACCAAGGGGAACCCTGATGCAGGAACAATATTCAAAGAAGATCTAACACCTATCTCTGTAGAAGAGTTACCTCCTAGCGATTTATTTTTATCAAGAAAAGGAAAGTCATGGTGAAGTGAGAAACACACCAAAGGGTGGGTGCAATGGCCAAAAGATACAACGTATTAACTGATGGAGAAGCCTTAGAAGAGGTAGAATTCGTCGAAGAGGTAGCAGGAACATTGGGGGCTTATGCAACATCCAACCAATATTCAGTCGGGACCTTGAAGGAAGGGTTGAAACAAAAAGACTTGTTAATTAGCAAATTACAGACTCATATAGGAGATATAGAGATGAATGCTAGGAATGAGGTTTTAGTGTCCCCAAGGCCAAGCCCCGTTGTAAACCAAGTTCTGAAAGGAATTGTAATTAAGATTCGTAGGCTGGTGAGCCAAGTTTTTATAAGCTGGAGGCTTATGTGTTTGATTAGGCCAGAGAGCATGAGTGTTGAAGGCCAGGAGCCTACTGTTGTAAATGTAATCAAGAAAAACAATTATTTGATTGTAGTGTCCCCAAGGTCGAACCCCATTGTAAACCAAGTTCTGAAAGGAATTGTAATTAAGATTCGTAGGCTGGTGAGCCAAGTTTTTATAATTTGGAGGCTTATGTGTTTGATTAGGCCAGAGAGCTTGAGTGTTGAAGGCAAGGAGCCTACTGTTGTAAATGTAATCAAGAAAAAAATTAATAAAATATAAACACCGCCATGTGCAAACCGACCACGATGAATGAGTGAAGGGGGACTAAGAATCCACAGAGTGGGAAAGGAATTAGGGGCTGAAGGTGGGAAAAGGGGCTAAGTGTTGAGCCTAGGGGCTAAGCCTATGGGGCTTAAGCCTGGGAATAATATTTTAATATTATTCCAAAAATACATGTGCATTTGTGTTTTATCCTAAGTGTTGGCAAGGGAGGATGTACAAGGGTGATGCATGCTGGTGGAAGGCATGCAGTGCCATGGGTGACAAGTGTCGACCTTGATGCATGCGAATAAATGGCCAGGGTGAGCCATGAGAAAGGTTTCTCTTCCGCCATTCGAACCTGAACTGTCCTGAGCATGAATCGTGTGACCTATGCAAGAGACCCTCGTACAATTCTACAATGGAAAAAGCCTGTGTTCATTTTATGAAAATCCTGGTTCATCCTCCCCATTCTGTACCAGAGAGTCTGTGTAATTCCCTGCAGAAATTACTTCTCACGCAATTCCGAAAATCAACAACGTGAGACCTTGCCGCCATTGTTGAGCTTGTTTGAGAAGTCTGAGTTTGTATTCCGAGTTGATTGTAGTGTTCATGCAGAGATGGATTGCATGTGAATTGTTGTCCAGTGCAGGTGGTAATTGAGCCTGTGTGTGATCTCTCTCTCTAGGTGAGGGAGGTGGATTTTGTTGGACAAGGTTTCTTCAAGAGAGTGTCCAGCACCAGCTTCAGGCTCTGAGACTTCCTGATCCGGCCTGTTGTCGAGACCCAAAGAGGAAGGTTAGCACCAATGGAATGTGCTTGTGAAGGTGTATACTCCCAGGTGGAACAGGCATGTGGGGAATGAGAGTCTGGTAGTAGTGGGCATAAGATGGCATCCTGGGAAGAATCCTTCCAGATTATAAGTGTTATTTTCCCTGTAACCTCAGCCTAGCTAGGATTCCTTGCCTTGGGGTGGATCTTAGTCCCAGGTCGGAGGTGATCCACTGTTGAGCTGATGAGCAGTGTGGTCTAAGGCTGGGAGGTTTGTGGAAGGCTTGCACTTGGTTGGTGGAATCTACCATTGATAAAGATAAGTATCTGTTTATGTTTTACTCATAGATTGCATGAATCTATTGCTTATGTTATCATGATTTTCGTTGTGTATATGAATTAGTATGAAAAGATATGGTTTGTAAATTATAGCAGTGAATAATATGTGTACTCTAAGCTTAAATGTATTTCTTTGATTAAATGCATGTGATTAATTATGAATGAGAATGTGTTATTCCGCGTAGTAACACCTACATGGTAGACAAGGTGTGCTACAATTATTCTGGGTTATCTACCAAGTGGTGTTATAGTAACCTTGATAGCTGAGTGAAAGGGGTGTTACAGTTTGGTATCAGAGTGATTAAATAAAGTAGCAGAAAAGGTGTGCTATAGTTTGGTATCAGAGCGATTAAACAAAGTAGCAGAAAAGGTGTGCTATAGTTTGTATCAGAGCCAAGATTTTGACACTAAGCCTAGATGGGCCAGTGGAGTGGTCTTTGGACTGAGAATGCGAGGGGAAATTAGGTCTGGAAGGCCAATTTCATACTCTAGTTTGCTCCAAAGTGTTAAGTAGTTACTTGACGAGTTTTTAGATCTCAAGAGGTATAGTGGCGTTACGAAAACGAAGCCATTGTGGTATGAGTCCACAGAGAGAGGGGACTTCACACTGGTGGTGTGGAAGCTCTAGGATCTGTTTGGGAGGGAAGGTGAACCCTTGTGAGCCATCATATCTTGAGCAAATTACCCGACAGCCGTCGGATCTGTAGAAGAGTTGCATGGGATTTTAAAACTTCGTGAATAGGAGGGTGAAAGTTCTGAAAGGAGTTGGCTTATCGGGATATCAACGTTAGGGATATCAGAGTTCTTGAGGTTGAGAAGGTCGGGACATTTCAAGTTCTAAAATAGTGAGAGGGAATCTGAGCCGTCCATCTAAGGAAGGACGTGTGTCGCGCGATTGTCCAATTCGGAGACCCGGACACCCGGACTCACATAGGTGAGCGTTTTTGACCTTGCACCAGGTGAAGTCCTGAGATTTGATCTGATCCGTCCAACAATTGAGACACGTGGCGGAGATCGAGCGACCCATCGGTATATCAGCTACTGGGGTTTTGAGTTGACATAGAACTTTGTCATTGAGGAATCGCAAGTTGCGAAATTCTGAGATTGGATCTGAGCTGTTCGTTAGTTGGGACATGTGGGCGAGATTGGGAGCCCATCGGCATATCGAGGTTCGGTGTTTCGTGAATCCTGAAGACAAGGCACCCGGAGCATTTGAAATCGCGAAATATCAAAATAGTGAGAAGCGGTGAGGACCGTCCATTCTTGGGGACGCGTGGCCGAGATAGAGGCAGTCGGGAAAGTTTTGGAAGGAGAGTCATCCATCGGGAAATCGGGGTTTGGGGAATCGCGAATCTTGAGGACATATGTGTTTCAGCATTGGAAAGTACAAAACCTCGATAGGAGGTATGACTGTGGTTATATAAGGGAGGCCATGTGAACCATGAGTCTAGCCCAGAGGGCTAACGGGAGTTAGAGCGCATCGACGTTTGGAAGCCCGAAATTCCGAAAGGATCTGCACCGTAGATCTGAGAAAGATCTGACCATTGGATGTTACTAGAAATGGACATAGACACATGGAGATGTACCACGTGCTAGTAGGCCTAGAATAGAAGTGAGAGAGGTGGGACCCGATGACGTCGTTAAAAGCGATGTGGACCCTCCTGAACGTACCACATGCCATGGTGGTGAAGGGCGATAGCTATGCTGTGGGCCCGGAGAATAAAGTAATTCGTGATTTCGGGGAATCACGAGTTAAGGGCATGGGAGCTCGACATTGAAACTCGCAAAGTCGCGAAGTAGCAAGAACGAGAGGAGAAAAGTCAACATCACTTCTCAGGGTTTCATGAAAGGGAGGCACCAGGGTTGGATTCCACAACTCACGAAGGTGCGAATAGCAAAGGGTGCTAGCACTTATCCCTAGACTACGGTCATGCATAGTAGATGCTAGCAAGGAGGGAGCCATACCCATGTCGCATCTCGGGTATCGACGGTTAGAGGAAATGAGTCGAGGGTCTTCGACTCACGAACTCGCGATATCGCAAGTTGCAAAAGGGTGACTCTAGTTACGAATATCTAACCGTGGGATCTTCATGGACCAAAACCCGAAGTCCCAAAATCCCGAAGTGCCGAAAATGAAAGTTTCGAAAACATGAAAATTGCAGAACTAAACAAGAGCTCAGGAAACTTAATTGAATCAAAATGTCTTTCGTTCTTGTTCGTATTGGCTTATAAATGTTACAGATTGTTTCGAAGGAGTAATAGCCTGAAAAAATTTCAATTTAATTGCACAGTGCGTGTGCAGATTTCAACGGAGCTCAGGATTCCAGTTAACCAACGCCGAGTATGGAATGGGAAAAGGTGATGATTTCCTCTGAAACAGGAGACGAACAGGAAGGAAAGGATGTCAATATGGGAGTGGAAGGATCGAACTCCAATGGGCATGGAAAAGAGATGGATAAGGAATAACATATGATGCAACTCATCGAAAGATTGCAGAAAGATGCTCAGGCTCGCCTAGCTGATAGCCGAAAGCTCATGAAAATCCGGGATCGGTAGGGTGAATTCAATTTAAAAATGTTGAAGAGCCTAGAAAGAATAGAAAATAAATTGGAAAAAGGAAGTGACACAAGCAGATCAAGAAGTGTCAGAACTCCTGAGGGGAGAAGGAGATCGAGGAGTGGTAACAAACATTACCATCTCTCCCCGAAGCATTCTGGCAAGGAGACACACAGTAGTTCAAGCCCATCCCCTACCAGAAAACATCGGAAATCTGGAAAGGAGGAATTGAAGGGAGAGATGAACAATATTAAGCCTCCAACATTCGATGGAGAACATAAGAAGGAGGAAGATGTCGAGACATGGTTTCTTGGCATGAAGAAATACTTCCAACTGCAGAATTATTCCGCCCATGTAGAAGGAAGAATTGCAATGTACCAACTGAAAGGAAAATCATCCATGTGGTGGGATCAGTTTGTGTAGGTGCAACACATTAGAGAGAAATAGGTCACTTGGAAGGAATTTAAGAGGTATTTCGAGAAGAAATACCTGACTAAAAGATATTATGACAGAAAGATGAAGGAGTTCTTCAAACTCAAGTTGGGCAGTATGACCATTGATGAGTATGAACGAAATTTCCTAAAACTACTGAAGTATGTTCCATTCATCAAAGATGAGGCTGTCAAGATTCAAAGATATTTGAGTGGACTTCCACCTTCCATGAGTGACAAGATTCAATATGATGACCCTAAGACCATGGAAGAAACAATAAGAAAGGCGAAATGCTTGTATGAACAGCAAGGAGAAAGGCCTATCCTTCAGAAGGCTTGGAATGATCAAAGGAAGTTTAAGAAGGAACCGAGGCAGAAGGGAAACAAGCCTTTCTTTTTCAGAAATATCCTTCAGGGACAATCATCATTTAGAGAGCCGAGAAGGATTGAAGAGGGAGCACAAAGATAGAGACTGACGCCCATTCAGTGTTGGGGTTGTCAAGGAAACCACAAGTAAAAAGATTGTCCCCATAAAAATGGTAAGGCGAGAACTATACATACTGTTCAGCAAGCTAAAACGGTGGAGGATATAGGCATCAAAATGTCGAGGATCTATGTAGCTCTGGACAACAAGCAAGAAAAATTTCAATCGCACATGATTGAAGTGGAAGGTACGATTAACAACCGACCACTTGTCATTTTAATTGATTCAGGGGCTAGCCATAGTTATGTAGATCCTAGAGTGGTGGAAGGTTTGCATATAACGAGGAGAAAACATGAGAAGTCTTGGTTAGTGTAGTTGGCCACAGGGACCAATAGGAAGGTCACTGAATTGGTTAAGTCATGTTTAGTGGACATGAAAGGAATGAGCACTAAGGCTGAATTTAACATTCTACCTTTAGGATCATATGATTGCTTAATTGGGATGGACTAGCTGGACCAACACCATGCCCTTCTGGATTTCTGTAACAAGAGGTTTACATGCCTGAACAAAGAGGGAATTTAGGTAACAGTCCAAGGAATTCCTAGAGCCGTGGATGTGAGGGAAATCTCATCCATGCAGCTGGAGAAATGTTACCGGAAAGGCTGTCAATTATATGCAACTCAGGTGGAAGAAGCATCTCGAGATGTAGTATCGAATATGGAATATCATGAAGTACTAAAGGAGTTCAAGGATGTATTTTAGGAGGTACCTAGACTACCTCCGAGGAGGGACATCGATTTTTCTATATATTTGATGCTAGGAGCAACTGCAGTTGCGAAATCTCCTTATAGAATGAGTACACCAGAGATGAACGAGTTGCAATTTCATCTCGAAGAGCTACTAAAGAACTTAGCAGACTGCCAATAGTGAAACTCACCATGGTTCTAGACTCTTGAGGCCATGAGACATCTGGATGGCCCCAACTCTATGAGACAGACCCAGAATTCGCTACCACCTACCAAATGTTGGGTGCAAATGAAGTTGTCGATAATTTCCATCTTCAGGATTGGT
>JZKD02S0052846.1:140631-166190 GCA_000966675.3 Picea glauca | reverse complement strand
AGGATAAACATAAATGCACATGTCTCTTTTTGAAATAATATTAAAATATTATTTCCCAGGCTTAAGCCCCCTAGGCTCAACACTTATCCCCTTTCCCACCTTCCAGCCCCTAGTTCCTTTCCCACTCTGTGGACGCTCAGTCCCCCTTCACTCATTCATCGTGGTCAGTCTACACCTGACGGTGTTTATATTTTATTAAATATCCTGCATACATACAAGTACAACAACATGCTCCTGGCCTTCAAACACTTAGGCTTCTTGGCCTAAAAACCACATAATCCTTCCAGCTTATACAAAACTTGGCTCACCAGCCTATAGAACACATTTACAATTCATTGCATATATCATGATCTGTAAAGGGGCTCGGCCTTGGGGACACTACACTTCTCATGTCAACTAACCCCTCTGTCCAAGGTTTCCCTAGATCAGTCATGCAACTGAGGGGGTAATTCAATATCAGACTTGATGAGAGAATAAGCATCACATGCACAATCATGAGGACTATGGGAGTAGCTTCATGCTGCTATATGTGACTATAACTATGGTTGATGACATTGTAGTAGTTCTGTGCTACTATATTATTGTTGCATAGTTATAGAGACATCAACTATGATTAGGGTTGATGTCATTGTAGTATTTGCATGCTACTAGCTGATTGTTGCATAGTCATACAAATGAATATGGTTGATGGAATTGTAGTAGCTGCGTGCTACTAGCTTATTGTTGCATAGTCATGGAGGTTGCATACTATGATTATGGATTATTCCATGGTAGTAGTTGTGTGCTACTAATTGATTGCTGCATAATCATAGAAATTATTGGAATACATGGTGGTAGTTTGTGTAGCTATCAGTTGATTGCAGGAGAGAGACATTGTTTCTCTAGATAGTAGATGTGTGCTACTTGGAGTGGTTATGTACCACTGGATAGTAGTTATGTACCACTGGATAGTAGTTATGTACCACTGGATAGTAGTTATGTACTACTACATATCAACACAGTCATGTTCTACTAGATGCCATTGTAATTATTGTGCGCTACTAGTCGATTGCCATGGAGACTACCAATTCACATTTGGAGTAGTTGTGTGCTACTTGATTGCAGAGACTGTGACATATGATTTGAGCTATCGATGGCATTGTAGTAGTTGTGTGCTACTATTTGATTGTAGAGTAGTCAATGGACTACTAAATGAAGACATCATGAACGATACCTCCCTAGCTAAGAGGGAGTGTTAATGTTTGGTTGTTGCGGGAGGAAATTTCCCTCCTAGACCACCTTTATTAGATGTGAAGAATATTATGGAATCAAGAGATCCATTGGACATATGTGAAAATACCCCAGAAGAATAAAGAATATTGAAGTGTCACCTTACCAGAGGAGAAGTCGACCTAGTCAAGTAATCAGGAAGACTATAAATAAGGAGGCACCTTGGCTCATTTTTTCACTCACTCACACTCTCTCAGCTACATAGAAGCAATGCACAATTTTGGAGAAGTTGACACAATTATTGTAGTAACAAAGTTTCTTCTTCTTCAGTCTTTCTGATATCTCTCTTTCTTGTGCACTACTCTTGGTAGTGGTGCGTTATCTTGGCATTGTGTTTTTGTTGCAACTGTGATGGTATTTTTGGTTGAGATAGCCTTTGAGATAGGGTTTGCTTGTTTGTAATTTCTTTGTGAACGAAATCTATCTAAGAAAGGTTTTTGTGTTTCGCCCTCATTTGGGGTTTTTCTAGAATAAATCTCTTGTGTTCTTTTTGTCTCTTGTTTATGTTGATACACTTATAATTATGAGAAACAACACACATAGGTGAGGCTACGCTCACAATCACTTGTTATTGAATGAAGACCGATTACATCATTATATAGGAAATGACTCTACTTAGTCAGTTACAACAAACCACAAACAACTAGACTCTACATTAAGTGAAGTAGATTTCAAGTACACAACTACACTACTGACTCTTGCAACTGATTTTTGCAACTAAATCTTCCTCCATTATTTCCAATTCTCCCCCTTAATGGAGAATGGATTGACTTCTACACCTAACATCTTCCCTAAATAGCTCAAACTTAATCTTTCCAAGTGGCTTAGTGAAAATATCAACAACATTTTCACAAGTATTACAATACATAAGTGCTATTTCATTTGACTGCAATTTTTCTCTAACAAAATGAAACTGAGCATCAACATGATTTGTCCTTGCATGATAAATCGGATTATTCGCAAGCTTGATTGAAATTTTACTATCACATTTGATCATTGTAGGTTTCTTTTGTTCTTCTCCAACATCTTGAAGAAGTCTTCTCAACCAAACAACTTCACAAGTTTCTGCACACAAGGATTTATATTCTTCTTCAGTAGAATACAAAGATACAATAGGCTGCTTTTTACTGCTCCATGAAACAATCCCAGATCCAATGCCAAATGCATATCCAGTGGTTGATCTTCAATCATCCAGATTGCCAACCCAATCAGAATCTGAGTAACCTGTCAACTCAACATCAGATGCATCAGTATATTTAATACCATAATCAAGTGTTCCTTTTAGATACCTAAGTACTACCTTTGTTGCATTCCAATGAATTTCTAGAGGTTTCACCATAAACTAACTTAACACACTCACCAAATATGCAATATCAGGTCTGGTTGTGGTGAGATAATTCAAACTACTCACCATCTGTCTATACATAGTGCCATTCACCTCCTTCGAGTCATCATCACAAGAAAGTTTCACATTCTGCTGCATGGGAACAATAGAATATTTACACTGATCCATTTAAAATCTCTTAAGTACTCCTCTGACATACTTACTCTGACAAACAAAAGTTTGGCCTGCATTTCTCCAAACTTCAATACCTAGGCAGTGATGTAACTCACTAATATCTTTCATTTAAAAAACTTGTGACAACTGCTCATTGATTTCATCAATTAATTTATTTGCATTTCCTACAATTATCAAATCATCAACATATAAGGAAAGCAATACTATATACCCCTACTCATCAAATTTGGTATACAGATTTGGATCACTTTTGCTCCTCATAAAACCCTATTGAATAAATAAAGAGTCTATCTTATCATACCATGATCTAGGTGCCTGTTTTAGTCCATACAATGCTTTCTTTAACTTACACACTAAGTTTTCTTGCCCTTGTTCCACAAACCCTTCAGGTTGAGTAAGGTAAACCTCCTCTTTTAACTCACCATTCAAAAATGCAGATTTAACATCTATGTGGTGTAGCTTCCAATTATACTTTGTAGCTAAAGAAATTAACAATATGATAATATTCAATTTAGCTACTAGTGAAAATGTTTCAGCATAATCAATGCCTTCTTTTTGTGAATACCCCTTTGCCACTAGTCTATCATTATATTTTTCTATACTACCATCTGATTTAAATTTGGGTTTGTATATCCATTTGCATCCAATGGGCTTCTTATGTTTAGGCAATTCAGTCAATTCCCAAGTATTTTTTTTCATTATAGATTCACATTCTTCCTTCATTGCATTTCACCAGTCATCATGTTCATTTGCTTCATCAAAACTCATGGGTTCTATGAAATTTGAAATGCTACTCATTAGGGCATAGTCTTTATACCTCTCAGGGAGACGAAATTGTCGTGAAGATCTTCTCAACTAATTATCTTCCTCCCCATTTTGTGAAGATATGTCTTCGCCTCTAGGTGAACTGTGACTTCTTGAAGTGTCCATATCACTGAGTCCTTCTTCATGTTGGACAACTGAGAGGGGGGGGGGTGAATCAGTTGTTACCAAGCTTAAACAATTATGCTCATTTTTAAATTCATTACAGAACTATTAGTGATGATCACAATAATGCAAGGAAGTAAGGAATAGAACATTCAACATCATTCACACATATGAGATACACAGAGACAGATATTTCCTGAGGAAACCCATAAAGGGTAAAAACCTCTTCCTAGTATGATAATTAATCTTTACATTCTGTACATTATCATACATATGAGCTCCAACTCATTGTGAGGTTACAACCTCTATTTTGCAAGATGCAACTTGTTGAGAGCACCAACACTCTGTTTTCTCTAGCACCTACTAGAAGAAAGCACCAACTCGCTGGTTTCTCTAGCACCCACTAGAAGGAAGCACCAAATCCATGGTTTCTCTAGAACCCACTAGAAGGAAGAACCAACTCCCTAGTTTCTCTAGCACCCACTAGAAGGAAGCAACAACTCCCTAAGTGTTCCAGCACCAACTGGATGGAAGCACCAACTTCCAGTCACTCAGGCACCAACTTGTATAACAGAGAACAACAGTTCTCCCTTGCACCACCCTGCCACCCTGGTTTCTCTGGATGTAACCAGATGGAAGCTACAACTCCCTATGTTCAAGCACCCACTTGAACCTCTAAGGACAACAGTCCTCCCTACCACCCTGAAATACAAATTTTGCTATCTATAAATTTATCATAGTGATACAATATTTATCAATTGCTTACTGGTCTCATCATTGTTCTACTACACTTCTTTTCTCTACCTGCATCAATGTCTTCCTGCAACCCTTCCTTACGCTTTATGTTCTTCTACCTTTTATGCTCTGTGCGCCATGTCCCTTCTATGCTCTATTCCTCTTCTGTGCATTTCAGCTGCTGCACTCTTCCACCTTCTACACACCTTAATCACTCTCAACAACAACCCATTTCTTCTTTGTTCTTTGTTTCTTTTGTTTTCTGTATGTGCATCTTCTACATCCTCTATACATAATGCTTCTGTTTTCACTCCCCATGTCGAGTGCTCTACCTGATCATAATTGCAACTCTTCAGCTTCTCTGGTGGTTAAACCCATGCATCCATCATCACTAGGTGTTATGCCAAGATTCCTTATCCTCTCCAATAGTCGAGACTCTTCGTCCTCCCTATTGCAGTTCCAGGCATTAGCATCGGAAGTCACTCCTGGATTTCTTGCAGGAGCAGAGCCCGACACCTATCAGTTTAATTTCAGGATTTGTTTATAAAGAGATGATCAAATAGAGATAAAGGCTCGAGGAGATATCACTCTAACTCAGGGACTGAGTCTAGCATGCATGGGACAGAAGAGGTCTTGATCTAACTTCAGCCAGTGGGTTGATTTAAAGGTGGACAGGTAGAAGACTTGGTAGGGAGGGTGAACAAACTACTTTTGGCAACGGGCTTTCAGTAGCATGTAGAAGAAAGACTTTGAATGCAATATCCTCTTGGTTCAGGGTCTCGATAAACTGAAGGGGGACTTGACTAGATCCTCCAATTCCAAGTCGCTCAGCGCTGGGAAAAATCACAAGGACTGATCAAAGACAATGTAACTATTACAGTGATCCATTACAACATCATCCTATAACAGCTACAACTTGACTGGATCCTCCAATTCTGAGCTGTTCTAACACAGTGTAAACAGAGACGTGAAAGAAACTGGCATCCATAAGGCAAGAAGTCTCAAAATTTCATGCATAACCAGAATAACAGTGCTTCATTAAAACTTTACAACCGGGAGCTCTGCTCAACCATCGATACCTTACAAAATACAAAGACTGAGTTTATATACTCAAAGAAAATCACCTAACAGAGGCGTGCCCAGTCGCCCAAGGCTTGGTGTCTCTTCAGTCAAACTCATACTGATATCTTTCGTCAGACGCCACCTTAACTCAGCATGGCTCCTGTAAGGAGGGTAGTTGAGCTATTAAGTGTTCATATAGCGTGTGCAAGCTTCTCTATCAAGCTGAAGACTTCGGCATGGCTTCTTTGAGAAAATCGATACACAGGACTTCCTCGGGCAGACGGTTTGCCAGACCCTCCATCCCCTGCAATTAATGAGTGAGGCGAGGTTTCAACCACCCCCTCTCTTCTTCATTCACTCCGAGCAGGTACTAGGATTGAGACCAAGTTGAACTAGCACTTGGAGAACACAATGATCCCTTCTGCAGCTAAACCTGGCGCTTCGACCCTTTGTGCAGCTTCTCTCCTTTTCCAAGTGACCACGGACTGTGACCACGCTTTCGACATTCGTGGATATGAAAGGGCTAACCTTTACTGATTGAAATAGAAATGAGTGATATGTCGAGACGACTCGATCTGGCACCACACGTCCCTCTATATCTGACGACTCTTAACTCTCCCAGCGATACCATGGGCCCCAGTCTGGGATTTTCTTGGCACCTCGCGCATCGGAAAATAACGGAGCTGCTCTTTGCGTGTTGGAGTCGCGATGGGCGAAGCGCCGAGATGGATCTATTTTCCACTAGATGTCCCCTCTTTATGGATGGCTGAAAACACTTCGTGAGACCGCGGGCCCCAATTTCTATGCTTTCGGCGCTCGCAGATATGAAGGGGCTGATCCTTGTTGATTGAAATCGCGATGCGCAATATGTCGAGACGACTCAATCTGTTGCCACGCGTATCTTTGAGATCTAATGGTATTGAACTCACCTGACGTTGCCATGGGCCTGGGTCTGGGATTTTCCCGGCATCTCGTGCATCGTAACATAATGGAGCTTCCTTTTGCGCCTTAGAGTCACAAGAGGCGAAACGCCGAGATGGCTCAGTTTGCCGCCAGGCGTCCCTCAGGATGAGCGGTTGTCATCCATTCTTGATCGTGCTATGGGTGCTATCTAATGCGTTAACCTTGGTGCACCTTTTCCAATCACAATTTCCCACCCACCACTAATCTGATTCCTTGGATGCATCCTGAATGTTGACATCGGAGCGCTCGCTCACTTGACTTGGGCCTAAAACGGATTTCTTCTGTGTGTTGTGCTTAGGCAGTTATCGTGCAATCCCACAGATATGAATGCTCTCGAACCCAAGACCAGAATTATCACTAACATTAGGCTCCATGGGGGATAGATTCGTCCCTATGATGCTCTAAGAACTCCTTCTGCAGCTTCAGTGCCTTGCTATTGGGCTTTGGAGTTAGGCTCAAAATATCATGCTGTTGAAAATACAAGACGAAAAATAAAAGCAACAAAATAAAGCTACGTGCTCAAAGGAGCTTATTTATATATATTCCTAATGCTAATAAAATAGTTTACATGGGCTAGGTGAAAGAAAAATTCCACCATAGCCATCCAAGCAGCTTCCTAGATATAAGCTCCTTCCTTCTGTCAATTATCATCAGCAGATGGTGTAGTCATGACAACAGAACGGTTACACTCATCAACTCCTCCTTATAGGCTGGAGTTGAGATGAAATAGGGTGGCTCCAAGGCATAGGGGAAATGCCACTCCATGTATTTGCTGACAGGGTCATCGAATGAGTGGCAAATTTCAAAGAATTGGTGACAGACAGCCTCTTCTACTCCACAATTGTTCACACGCGGCCAAATATCTATGATAAGCACAGGCGGGTGAATAATTGAAGTGGGCTCACTGATCTCGGGTGGTGCCTGCTTACTGACTGGTTCTGAACAAAGGGCAGACTGCTCCTCTGGTTCTTTTTCCTCTTCCAGATAATCATCAAAGTTGGGAGGGAACAGAGCTTCTCCAACTTGCAGAAGTGGAACTATCCCCCATTCCTCCGTTTCGACCTCGAATGTAAACAAATCATGGGAGATCTCGTGAAGGAAAAGGGAACAATCCTCTTACACAACTACCACTTCATCGTTTTGATCCCATACAACAAGCTCATCGGGGGCAGATGTTAATGTGCTTACGAAATCTTCAATAATCTCCTCGAAAGAGCCATCTAGAACATCTGCCTTGGAGACTGGAAAATCCTCCCCATTGTCCTTAGATTCCAACCTTCCATGTTGGGCAGTGAGAGATTTTTCCTTCTCTATCAGTTCACTCAGAGCATCTTCTTCCCCCAGTCTTCTATCCTTACAGCCCTCATCATCATAGCCTTCACTAGACATAATCCTATCTGGGAGGATTTCTTCTTCTTGGCTCTCCCATGGGTCAGATTCATAATGACCATAAACAGGACCCATGGGAATTTTTTTTTCATAATCGCCCTCAGTAGAGATGCTAAGGGCCTCTGCTTCAAAGGATGGGAAATCCTCAGTGCATTGTTCAGCTTCCCACCTGTCAATTCTGGCAGTGATAGATTTTATTAGTTCCATAACTCCACCCGAAGCGTCTTCTTCCTCCCCGGGATCTTCATAATCATTCATGGTAGAGATACCAAAATCATCTCCTTCAAAGGGTGGAAAATCCTCTGCACATTGCTCAGCTTCCCACTTGTCAAGTCTAGCAATGATAGATTTTATCAGCTCCATAACTTCGCTTGAAGTAGAAGAATGGGGAGGAGAAAGGACTGATTCCTGATCCAGGTCATCAGGATCATCCTCATAGCCTACATAAGAGACAACTCTTTCTCGTATACATTTGTTGTAGTATCCCTCACAATAGATATGAAAAACCAACTCAGAGGGATAAAGCTCCTGACAATAGGCAGTGAAGGCTGCATGGAATTCACTGAGTGAAGAAATGCTAGAAGGGGGTAAAGAATGATACCATTTACGTGCATCCCCTGCTAACGAGAACATGAACATATTTAGTAATACATCCTCATGATGTATCTCCCACTGACGCATGAGTTCATGAAACTCCCAGAGATGCTGAGCAGGGTTGTCCTCTTCACGCTCTCTAAATCTGGGCAAATAATCGCTCCATTCATCCGGAGAAGGGACATCATTAGGAAAACTAGGAATAGCAGAAAAATTAAAAGGAGCAAACCTTTGAGCCAAGATTTCCTCCATATCAAACTAGTGGAGTCACCAATTGATCCTTGAATCATGGAGTCGCCAGGTGAAAGATGCGCAACTTCAAATATGCCTGGTCCTTGTTCACCATCAAAGGCCATATCTTAAAGTTGTCGTTACCCCATGAAGCTTCTCAGGCTGAGAAAGCAGTTGCTGAAACCTTCTCGAGAAAGCTCCTTAGGGTCAACTTTTAGGTGTGCTAACAGTAGTCACAGCTGAAACAGTGATGTGGAAACAATGGAGTCGCTAGGTGCACAATAGCAATATTTAAGGGCTCTAATGTATGATGCACCTTCATAATCAGAGGCTCAATGTCGTTCTACCCAGGGAAAATCTTCAACTTCATCCCCGACAACGGTGCCAGAAATGTTGGCATCGGAAGTCACTCCTGGATTGCTTGTAGGAGAAAATCCCGACACCCATCAGTTTAATGTCACGATTTGTTTATAAAGGGATGATCAAATGGAGATAAAGGCTCGAGGAGATATCACTCTAACTCAGGGACTGAGTCTAGCATGCATGGGACAGAAGAGGTCTTGATCTAACTTCAGCCAGTGGGTTGATTTAAAGGTGGATAGGTAGACGACTTGGTAGGGAGGGTGAACAAACTACTTTGGGCAACGGGCTTTTAGCAACATGTAGAAGAAAGACTCTGAATGCAAGATCCTCTTGGTTTAGGGTCTCGAGAAACTGAAGGGGGAATTGACTGGATCCTCCAATTCCAAGTCGCTCAGCGCTGGGAAAAATCACAAGGACTGATCAGAGACAATGTAACTATTACAGTGATCCATTACAACATCATCCTATAACAACTACAACTCGACTGGATCCTCGTATTCCGAGATGTTCTAACACAGTGTAAACAGAGACGTGAAAGAAACTGGCATCCATAAGGCAAGAAGTCTCAAAAGTTCATGCACAACTAGAATAACAGTGCTTCATCAAAACTTTACAACCAAGAGCTCTGCTCAACCATCGATACCTTACAAAATACAAAGACTGAGTTTATATACTTAGATAAAATCACCTAACAGAGGCGTGCCCAGTCGCCCAAGGCTTGGTGTCTCTTCCGTTAAACTCGTACTGATATCTTTCGTCAGAAGCCACCTTAACTTAGCATGGCTCCTGTAAGGAGGGTAGCTTATATATTAAGTGTTCGGATAGCGTGTGCAGGCTTCTCTGTCAAGCTGAAGACTTCGGCATGGCTTCTTTGAGAAAATCGATACACATGACTTCCTCGGGCAGACAGTTTTCCAGACCCTCCATCCCCTACAATTAATGAGTGAGGCGAGGTTTCAACCACCCCCTCTCTTCTTCATTCACTCTGAGTAGGTACTAGGATTGAGACCAAGTTGAACTCGCACATGGAGAACACAGTGATCCCTTCTGCAGCTAAACCCGGTGCTTCGACCCTTTGCGTAGCTTCTCTCCTTTTCCAAGTGACCACGAGTTGTGACCACGCTTTCGGCGTTTGCGGATATGAAAGGGATAACCTTTACTAATTGAAATTGCAATGAATGATATGCTGAGACGGCTTAATATGGCACCATTCATCCCTCTATATCCGATGACTCTTAACTCTCCCAGCGATATCGTGGGCCACGGTCCAGGATTTTCTCGGCACCTTGTGCATCGAAAAATAACGGAGTTTCTCTTTGCGTGTTGGAGTCGCGATGGGCGAAGCACCAAGATGGCTCTATTTTCTGCCAGATGTCCCCTCTGTATGGATGGCTGAAAACACTTCGTGAGACCGTGGGCCCTAGTTTCTATGCTTTCGGCGCTCACGGATATGAAGGGGCTGATCCTTGTTGATCGAAATCGCGATGCGCGATATGCCGAGACGACTCAATCTGTTGCCACGCATCTCTTTGAGATCTGACGGTTTTGAACTCACCTGACGTTGTCGTGGGCCCGGGTCTGGGATTTTCCCGGCATCTCATGCATCATAACATAATGAAGCTTCCTTTTGTGCCTTAGAGTCGTAAGAGGCGAAATGCCGAGATGGCTCAGTTTGCCACCAGGCGTCCCTCAGGATGAGTGGTTGTCATCCATTCCTGATTGTGCTATGGGCGCTATCTAATGTGTTAACCTTAGTGCAGCTTTGCCAATCGCGATTTCCCACCCAGCACTGATTTTATTCCTTGGATGCATCCTGAACGTTGACATTAGAGCACTCGCTCACTTGACTTGGGCCTGAAACGGATTTCTTCTGTGTGTTGTGCTTGGGAAGTTATCGCACAATCCCACAGATCTGAATGCTCTCGAACCCAAGACCAAAATTATCGCTAACACCAGGCTCCAACAGTCTTACATCTATCAATAGCCTCTATGAACAGTCTTCATGCAATTGGAAGATGCCTCGAGACACTTCATATTTTCTGGCGATCACCCTGAAGTCTCTTCAATTCCTCTGGCAGAAACCATCAGTCATTTCAAGCAGTTACACTGTGAACCTCCAGGAAAACGCATCAACAACTGAATCACCAACCGTCCAAGAGTCATGATTCATTTCTGCTAACTGAATCATAACTAATCGATTAATTATGAAGAGCAACATTAGCCCTTCGATCAGATTTCCAAGTATCCAACACTGTTGGATTACCAGCACAGGGTCTCGTGTTTATTTCGCCATTTCGCATTTCAGCATTCCGACATTCCTGTGAAGAAGTGTTTCGACACTCCAAGTCACAATCCCCAAAATGGAGCCAGATCAACGGTCTACAAGACTTCATAATCTGATCCCTTCTTTTCTTAACCGAATGGATGATGGGATTTCGACATTTTTCCCTTCGAGTCATCATGACTCCAACATTATAAAATTCATGATCACAAAATCTCCGAAGTGATCGGACGGTTCACATAACCCACTGAGATGGACTTTTGATGGGATTTCAGAGTTTTGCCTTTCAAGTTTTCAAGACTCACAATAGTCCCTTTCGACATTTCGGAGTTCGAGACTTCATGATGGTGGAGTTTCTACTTGCTATATAAAACCCCGAAATAGAAAGTTCCGATGTGATGTAAACCTGTTGACGTCACACGTGGATTGACACATGCTGAATAGCTGCCACGTGTCACTCTGATTCATGACTTACATGTGCCTGAAACATTGAATCAACTTGACACTTGTCATTGCCTAATTGTGCCACGTGTCCTTAGCTGACATGGTTTATTGATGCGGTTTGTTGATGTGCATGTTTCATGATTTTTGGGTTTGCTAATTCAAAGGTTAAAGTTCCTTTGATCTTGATTTCCCGATCTACGAAACTATGAAATGGAGTCTTTGTTGATGTGTCTGTTTCAGGATTTTGACGTTCTGCATTTCACAACTTTGGGACTCCTGTGATGGAGAGTCTCGACTCTTGACTCCTCCAACTCCTGGTATCTGGAACTCCAAAATGGATTCTTTGTTGATATGCCTGTTTTAGGATTTCGACGTTCCACATTTCGCAACTTCGGGACTCCTGTGATGAAGAGTCTCGACTCTTGACTCCTCCAACTCCCGGTATCTAGAACTCCAAAATGGAGTGGTTTCTCATTTTGTGATTTCATCATTCTTTTCATGAGTTTCTTCCTTGACTCCTCCAACTCCTGGTATCCAAAACTCCAAAATGGAGTTTGATTTTCTGCCGTGAGTTGCTTCCTTGACTCCTCAAACTCTTGGTATCCAAAAATATGAAATGGAGTCAGATCAACGTATTTCAACATTTCAACATTCTTTTTGTGAGCGTATTCCTTGACTCTTGGAGTTTTTGCTTCTGATCTTGCCATGTGATCATCGTTGCACTGCTAGTCTTGATCTTTGCCATCAATGACAAACATGCATACTCTGCCTCTGTCTAAAAACATGCTAACACTTCCTGCTGCTGCTACTGTCACTCCGGTTGTGGCTGTTGCTATGGTGTCTATTGTGTTGGTTGTTGCTTCTACTCTTCTTTAACTTCTTCATCAAGAAGTCCATGTCATTCCTCATGAATGTCGTCGTCATGATTTCCTGCTTCCTACTCATGGAAAAGTACATCTCTACTCGCAAATACTTTGGGAGTAGAAGGATCAAGTAGTTTGTATGCTTTGAATTCAGAACAATACCCAATGAAAATACATTTAATAGCTTTACTATCTAGTTTATTCCTATTCTCCTTTGGAATATGAGCAAAATCCTTACACCCAAATACTTTCAAATTAGGAATTGCAGGTTTGGAACCATAGAAGGCTTCAAAAGGAGTAACATTATCAAGACACCTTGTCAGACTTCTATTCTTTAAATAAACTACATTATATATGGCTTCAGCCCAAAATGCATTTGAGAGATTCTTACCTTTCATCATACTGCGTGCACACTCTACCAGATTTCTATTTTTCCTTTTAGTGACTCCATTATGTTGTGGAGTGTGAGGTATTGTAAACTGCTATACTATTCCATGATCTTTGCAATATTTGATGAAGTCCCATGATTTATACTCTCCTCCTTGATCTGAACGGAGTATTTTGATGGTTTTTCTTGTCTTATTTTCCACCATGGTTCTGAATTCCTTAAAGTACTCGAAAACATCACTTTTTCTTATAAGGAAATAAACCCATGTGTATTGTGTGCAATCATCAATAAATAACATAAAGTAAAATGCACCTCCTAAAGACCTAGTCTGCATAGGCCCACAAACATCAATATGCACAAGATCTAACAGATCTCTCTTTTTCCTATCAGGATTAGAGGGTAATTCATCTCTATGCATCTTTCCTAATGCACATCCATCACAAGAAACATTCTCATTCTTTAACATGGGAATTCCTTCAACCATATTCTTTTTCTGTAATAGCAATAAATCAGGATGATTGATGTGGCCATACCTTTGATTCCAAAGAATCTCTGTTGGCATAGTGGTAGAAGTTAGTGCATGATGTGCTTTGCTGGTAACATCAAGTTTTTATAGGCCTCCTGCTCTGACCCCCATTGCAACAGTTTTGAACTGGTTAAGCAGATCCTTCACTATGAAATAATTCTTGAAGAATTCAACCTTCAAGTTCTGATCTGTAATGGTGGACACAGAGATCAATTTTTTCTTTATCCTTGGTACATACACCACATTGTAAATTTGACAAACAGTACCATTCGGCAATGTCATAGGAATGTCTCCATATCCCTTGATCTGATGAGTGAGGTCATCTCCAAGATACATGCTGGCACCATTTTGTGTTTCTTTAAAATTAGAGTACCACAAATTATTACATGTCATATGTACTGATGCTCTGTAATCCAAAAACCAGGTATCGATATCATCCATTTTAGTAGATAAAGCAATGTTAGACACAAATAGTCTAAGATCCTGTGAATTTAAATTCAGGGGTTCATCAATATCATCACTAACAATAAACAATCTAAGATCATGACTTGAATATGTTTCTGCATAATGACCTGAATGCGTTCTAGGTTTATTCCTAGCCTCATCACTCTTATTCTTATGACAATCTTTAACAATATGTCCAAGTCGAACACAATAAAAACAACTCTTTGAATCAGTCCTGTTAGATTGCATACCTTGATTTGGCCTTGGAGATTGTCTTATCTACTATGAACTGCCTCTCTACGATGAACTACCTCTTTCTCCTGATCTCCCTCTCGCAGATCTCTTATTTGACCATAGTGCCAAATATTTATTCCGAGGCTTCAGATTCTTGTGACTCTCTTCCTCTTGTAGCAAAATACATGCCAATTCTTCAAATGTAGGAGGTTTTTCCCTTGCTACGGGACCTGTTATGAACAACAGATAATCTTGTAGCATACCATTTAAGGTAATAGTGACAAGATCAGTGCTAGAAACAATTTCCCCTATATTTCCTAGCTTGTCTTTCACCTCTTTAATACAACCCAAAAATGAACTAACAGATTCATTTCCATCCATCGTAATGCCTAGAAATTTAGTTTTCAGGAACAAAATGCGATTTGGGTTGCTAGTTTCATACAAGGCTTTAAGCGTTGTCCACATTTCAGCGGAAGTTGTAGCTTCTCTAATATGTGGAATTATGATATATTTAATAGACATGAAAAACAATACCTTTGCCTTGTTTTTGCACTTATCCCAATCTTGGATCTGTGCTGCTGTCGCACCAACAACTGCATCTGGTTTCATTTCAGTTCCCTTCGCAATGTTCCAGACACCATAGCCTAACATGAGTGTCTACATATTGAATTTTTAGTTAACGAAATTCAAGCCATATAACTTGTTGGATTTGTTGAGGTAGGTTTCTGCTAGCGGATTCGCCATCTCTGCAAGTGTCTGCTCGTTCAATCAGACAATGGATCATTGTATCACCAAACACACTTCAATCCTAAAGGCGATGAATCACCAAGAATATTAAACTTTCGTCAAGTTTTATCCTGTGCTAAGCAGTCCGTCACTCTACCTTCAGATCCATCGATCTGATTCCACCTCTGTTCTTAGCTTTATTAAAATAAATATAAGAAAAACTTAACAACAGTCCATGCATACCACAAACTCACCCTCAAAAGACACCTTAACACTTCATGTATATAAAAAAAAATATAATTGTTTTAAAAGAAACCCCCTGCCCCCCTTTTTTTAATACACATACATGCATCCACCTTTAAATCATGCATTCACCTTTAAATCATGCATCCTCATATGCATAAGAATCTGTGCCATGCACACATAAATCCTCTTTTATAAAAAAACTCAAGTTTCATAAGAAAAGAACCTTCATCCTTAAATGGAATTTTACTCCAATGAATTTATCTCTCGAGAGGGCTTCACATACCAAGATTTATGACATATAAAAGAAATTATGCATATGCACACAAAACTTGTCCCCCAAATTTGATAAAGGGAACAATTACCTTTAACTCGTATTGCATGAATACCTTGACCAACAAATACCCAAACTCGATTTATCCATAGCGCTTCTTCCACAAACTCATGCTTCCCAAAGAAAGTTGTCGACGCTCCTTAGACTTTTGAAGGGGAGTGCTAGAGCACTTGGAAAATAGCAAGGGGAGCACGAGTCACAATTTCCAGTGCTCCTAGAGAGTGGAGGAGTGAGCATGAGTGCTCCAACGCCCTTAAACTCACACAACGGGAGCGTGAGGGGTCGGAAAAAATTAATTTTATAAGTGTGAGGGAGTCGACGCTCCTCTAACACTGTATAGGGGGGTGTTGGTGATTTTCCCAAATCAAATTCAAGATCTTTCTCTTGGATATCTTCTTAGAGAGCTGGATCTCCAACGCAATTTTGATACCAACTTAGAATTATGAGAAACAACACACACAGGTGAGGCTACACTCACAATCACTTTTTTATTGGATGAAGATTGATTACATTATTATATAGGAAATGAATCTACTTAGTCAGTTACAACAAACCATAGACAACTAGACTCTACATTAAGTGAAGTAGAGTTCAACTACACAACTACGCTACTATCTCTTGCAACTGATTGTTGTAACTGACTCTTGCTCCATTATTTCCAAGTGATATTTCCCAGTACATGATATATATGTTAATGGTAATGAAGAAAAAGAGCACTAGTAACTCTAATGTTCCGTATATAAAAAAAATCTAACAAAATATGTTTAATTTGTTTTAGCAGAGAGAAAATCCTGGTTGATCTTGGAGCAAGAGTAACCATTGGACAAGAATGCCTTGGTTAGGTGGGATTTTTATTCGACTAGGATTGGTGGAAAGAAATGTGGAGGGAACGAATAATCAAGGTTTTAAGGATAACATATTTTTGGGCTAGATGGTGGTAAGAACTAACATTAAGGTATCCATCAGTGTGGGTCTTCTTTCTATAAACTTGGTGGGAAGGGGTCTTTTTTCTTACACTATTCATAGGTGTCGATTCTTTTCAATTTTGTGAAAAAGGACTACATATTATTTTCCTATGAGGAGAAATAAGCATTAGGCATATAGGTTCATATTCATTAAGTATTTGGAGAAACACATATACTTTGTCTATTATTGGAGGCATATATGGAATACTTTAGTGTAATTTCTTTTAATAAACATTGAGGGACTCAATTTAAGTGCATTTTCTTGTTGTTTTCAGGGTATTGGGTTTTTGAAGTACCCCCACTGAAATTTGAATGTTTCTCTTTACATGGGGCTAAGGAGAAACATGTTTGAAATGTGTCACTGGTTCACTATAAGTTATGAATAACTAATCTATATGATTTTACCGTGAACCCACTCTATGAATAACTAAGCTCTATGCTTCTAAGTTACATGACACTTCAACATAATAATAACCCACTCCTCTTGTTTTTAATTCCAACAAGTCTATCTTGTATAGCCTATGTGAAATAGATGAAACCCTTATACACACTTACACAAGTAAATTCCCCAAGGCCTATATGTTGAGAGTGATTCTCTCAATAATGTTTGAGGGTACCCCAAGAAAGACTATAATACTTTGTGTGTGTTCTAAATGCTCTGCATCCGAGAAAGATATGAAAGTAACCTTAGTTAGTACATATGGTAGTCGACCTGATAAACTAGCTGCCATAATGGGCCCCTCCCTTTAGTGTCCATTATCAAACCATGTCTATCTTAAAATTTGTATAAGTTGTTATGTATAATGGTATTTAGCAAAGTTTAATATAAAATTAAAAAATTCAAGCTTACTTCCATATTGACATGTCTAGAGGAAAACACCTCTATAATAGAAATCACCAAAGCCAAAGTTACATAGAGGAAATTGGGAAAACAAACATCATTTGTTAAACATTGTCGAGTCTCCTTAAATGGGAAAACATTGTTTTGTTAAACATCAATCAATATCCTTGAACTTGTTAATAGAATTTGATTTAAAATAGTCGGGATGGCAACCATTGGTACTAACATAATCACTATTGGCACCATCATAGCTGAAAATAATCGTTATTGACACCACCATAGCTAAATAGGTAGAAACAAATTCATCCATATATGTAATATCAATTCTTTTGCTAGAAGTGCACCAACAAGAGAAATGACACAAATACAACAAAAACAATGATACAAATACAACAACATTAAATGTGAAATATCTCCTTCCATTCACTCTGTGCACTCTTTTATACAAGTCAATTAACTTCTTAGAAGCAATATCTTGAAATTCTCTCTCTATCTAATTTTGGGGAGACCACTCTGTGTAAAGCTTGTTTATTGTTTGATTAGTTTTATTTGTTACCATGCATGGGCCAATCATTCTAGAAGTTATATGGTTAATTTTTGATTCATGACATGCAAAGGTTCTTTTATTCAAGGCATGCAAAGGCGAACTAATCAACTTTTGTTGTTAGCCCCACAAGGGATTTGTTTTCAGCTATGATGGTGGTGATTTGTTGGGTCTCAAAATTAGTGTGGATTATCAGGCTAATGATGTTTTCCATGTTGAGTGGTTGTGTATATCTTCAAATACTACATTAATCTCTCTTAAGCCTTACACAAAGGGCCACTTTCAAAAATCCACAAACCCACAATATAGATTTTGGAAACTACATAAAGAAGAAGGCGAGCCCATAAGAACGAGGTTATGTTTGAGTTCTTTATCTTGCCAGCTTGAGATCAAATCTCTTGTTCAAGGTTTATTTAACATTTGTTATTAAAGTGGTTAATTTGTTTCTCCAAGTATCCAATCCTAACATTCCCTTTAGGATGATATACCTAACAAATTTCAAGGTCTTTTACTAAAATTGGTTTTAATGACCGCACAAATAGGGTAAATCATCAAATGTATACTTTGGGATAGGTGGACCAATCAATTGGAGGTATGAAAAACTCATTTCATGTTATAATGAAATTTTTATTTGCATTAGTATTTTGTGTTATATTGTTATCAAGTGGTGAAAATGACAAATTGAGTACTATGTTTTCAATATCCTTGCATATCTTTGTAGGTATTGTTGAACCCACTCTTCATATTTTTTCACCCAATACATGTAAACGTTGAATTAGTGGGTACATGATTCAATGAAAAAAACAAAATTGAATCAATGGGTACAATGAAAACAACAAAAGTAACGACATGGTCTTGTTGTGTTTTGAATATCTTTGCAGGGACTGTTGAACCCACTAGTCATAGCCTTTTACCCAATACATGCATGATACATGCGCATGCAAACACAATGAATCAATGGGCACAATGAAAACAACAAAAGTAATGACACAGTCCTTAAACCATAGACCACATTATAATCATATAAAAATTTAGGAGTTATATATAGCCCATGGGCTATTTTTCCATGTCTTTTCCCAAAAAAAGATTTGCCAATTTCCATTTTTTCTAAAAATTATTCTCCCAAATTTCATAGAATATATATTTTTTTACATTAGAAATAGCCCAAATTTTATAAAAACTATATAAAATCCTTAGAAAGTTGAATATATTTACAAAAATATCGACAAACTTTTTATAGTTTGCATATTAAGGACTAGTAAGATTCGCCAAAGTTTCTACAATTTGAGATAAATTTCCATCCTTAAAATCATCTATGATTGTAATGGTCATCAAACCTTATACTAATTCCCACATTGAAATAATGGACACAACAAAAAATGTAATGACACAGTCCTTACAACCAAATACCATGTTATGATGGTTTTCAAGGATTCCTTACAACCAAAGACCATGTTATGATGGTTGTCAAAGGATTATACAACTATTTATATTTCAAGTTTGTACTCTGAGAGTGGGCACCTTAGAATACTTTGTAAAGTGCATTGAGTTGAGCTAGTTGAATGTGCTACAAGTGTCCAATAACTCTATGAGTGAAAAATAATATCATATCCAGTTCTTGGTTTGGTTCATCCACTCGAGTTAACAAGCGAGAAAAACTTTTTTATCAACTCTGCAACTACTAGGTTGACCATTTTGACAATATTTGCTACCATGTTAATTCCCACCTTCGCCACTTGGAAGGTGGACTTGGTACAATTTGAGTGGGCCTAATGGTTTAGAACATGTGTTTCCTACTTGGAGGTCATAGGTTCAAATACGAAGGGGGGTAGGGTATGTACTCCTCTATAGACTTTAGCAAGGCCCACACGTTGCTAATGGGAGTTGTCATATTACATTGAAAGTTTTGATTGCCAATTGTGTCTAAGCTGCAAAAGTGCAATGTGTCATAATTCGACATTTCAACATAGATCACCAACAATAACACTATTTGAGAAGAGATTGTCTTAAAATTGGATAGAGTAAACTACAGAAAAAAGTTGATTACTATTCATATCACCAAATTGATTACTGAACATATCTCCATTGAAGAAGGGGATGTACCACAAGTTTCGTAATTGGACATAAATTTGATTAAAAATAACATCACTACTAAATAGGATGTACCATAAGTGAGGGGATGTATCATAATTGGTCATGAATTTGATTTCCAACCATCTCACTATTGAAGAAGGGAGATGCACCATAAGTAAGGGGATGTATTATAACTAGACATGAATATGCTATTGAAACAAATTGATTTCAAACCATATAACTACTGAAGAAGAGGATGTATCATAGGTGGACATGAGTATGTTGTTGAAACAAATTGATTAGCAACCATATTTCTACTGCAGAATGGTGTATAATCAGTAGACATAAATATGCAATTGAAACAAACTGAAAAATTGAGTGTTCAAATATGAATTCACAATTGAAGCAAATTGATTGCCAACCATATCACTAAGATAGAAGGGAATGCATCATAATTAGAATGAACATGTGGTTGAAACAAATTGGTTATTTCATAATTGGACAGACACCTCAAGTTGAAACGATTTGATCACCAACCATATCACTACTGCATAAAAAAAAAAAAACACTCACTGTCAAAAAAATCAAAAGTAAGTAATTGATCTGAAATTGGTGCTTAACAATTTACACTCTGACTTCGATTTTATCAAGACCTTTTCTGACAATGCATGTGAATGTATAATCAATAAAAATTAAATAATGAAGAGAAATGATAGATAAAACAAAGAAGAAAACCATCAACATAATAGAACATCGAAAGTTGATAACGGAGTTTGACAAATTCACCTATGTCTCCATGCCTTTGTCGTCAGTGGGGGAGGCTTCTCTATTAAAATTCAATGCTTAAAAATATGCATCAAAATTACATCATTTAGGTCTCTGACTGACTCAGCTGTATTTTTCTTTTTCTTAGGAACCTAACACAATAGACGACATCAAAAATGGTGGAGTAGAACTCCCAGAAATTGCCTCCAAAGCTCAATTACTATTTTGGCTTCATTGCATAAGACAACTTGGCCTTCAAAAATTCTTCTTCAATTTTCTCCAAGTTGCTTGTTGCTTTCTTAAAAATCCACAATGACTTGTTTTATATAGACATGAGGTGGAGGGTTCAAATCCCAATAACCCACCTCTTGTGGCACTCAATTTTAGCCAATATCCACCAAGATATGGCCAAAAAACTATAAAAATCAACATAAAATCAATAAAATGCCAAACTATAGGGTAAAAAACCACTTGGCTAATACATGCACATGCCAACCCCCTTTCTCCAGGCCCTTGGTCATGTGGAGTTCCATGTGGCCTTCTGTTGGCACCTTATCCTCTGGCCCCAGGCTATAGTTCCTGGTCATATGCCTTGGTCACGGGCTAGCCCCCGTCGACTAGGATTTAATCCCCAAACATTCACACTTAACCAACCTAAAATATATTTTAACCATATGGTTTAATAAGAGCCATAGTAGCTTGGTTGGTTTGCCCCCTTTCGTGAAGTCGTTACCCATGCCCGGAGGTCGCAGGTTCGATTCCACCAGAGTGCAAACAAACCTTTTACCTAACCATCATTGGCCTCATGCGGGGTTCGATGTGGAATCTTGTGATTGGGCTGCATGTCACCCTATCATTGGTTTGTATTGTCGACGCATTGGTCTAGTCACCACACAGTGAGTTTCCCAGTCAACACTACCACGTCACTGCCGTACCTGCCACATCATTGTCATACCTACCATGAGTCTCAACCAGATGATGCCACGTCACTGTCATACTAACCACATGCCATGCTACCACTGGTGCTATGTCATGTACAGACTGCCACATTTTGCTTCCATACAGTGTCACGTGTCAATTTTTTATTGGTCCAAATCAACCCCTAAAAATGCCAAAAATGGCTACCACATGGTGCTTCCATGTGTCCTAATGACATCATTATGATGCCATGCTAATGTCATCTTCCACCTGTCTTGTTGACGTCAGTAGTACAAAATGTTGACTTTGACTTTGACTTTTTTTCCAGTTTGACCCGAACTTTAGATCGTGATAACTTCACCATACTAAGTCCATTTTTGGAAAAACAAAATAATGGTCGGAATCAACACAACGAGCCCGACATAATGGCATTGGCTTTGTCGGAATCTGAGAACTTATTTTTGCCTTTATAGATCCATTTGGATTACACCTCCCCACTAAGACCTTTTGTTCCTCCAAAAGGGTATTACATCAATTGACTACATTGTTACATAAATCGACTAAAAACAAATAGTCTAGACTCAACAAAACATTAACTAGACTTAATAAGTGATTTCATAAATCAAATCACTTTTATTACATCAAGTAGACTAGACACTTACTCAATGAAATATTTACATGTGGGAAATAAAATCTTCCCAGTTCCAAGAAGATGACCCATCTCCTACCGATGGAGTTTCACGGTTGTTCCTATGCTCCTCTATAACATCCTTCTTCTCCTCAGGCCCTTCAGGATTTTTGGAGCGTCTCAACTCTGGATGCAGCTTCCAACAACTATCTTCACAATGCCCATTCCTCTAACAATGTGAGAAATAATTTCATGCTTGGACGAATTTGATGAAGCCTTGCCCTGACTGAGCGGAATGCCTATTGGATTTCCCCGACTCTTGTTTGGGATGTGTTGAATTCGCACGCAGATTCTTTTTGACCTACAGTGTTGCATCATCTTGTCTTAGCATACTCCTTGTCACCGTGATCTTCTTTATATATACCTTTTTCTTCCAACATACCACAACATAATGGTTATGATTGACACAAAATGTGCATGGAATTTTTCTTCTTATAAGTTCCATGACCCTAGTATGTTCGTCATTAAAGGTAGGTGAAGGAGATTTACACCTTTTGACCTTTTGACCTTTATTTTGCGACAAATTGTTCACGTCACTGCTAGCTTGAGCTTCTTTCTTTCCTCTATGAGTTCAAATCCATGCTGGTCTTATTTCTGTATGTTGCTCTCAACAATGGTCAACATTTTGTCTGAACTTCTGACAATGTGTACAACAAACCACTGGATTGTTGTCATCAGTAGATTCTTCTGTGTAACCCAATCCTTCATGGAGTGGTCATTCTCGCACATCCATAGGCTCAACTCTGCCTTGACCATGATTTCCATGACCTTATCCTTTCATGTAGCCAAACTTGGATAGAATATTCATACCAATTCCTTTGGTATGCTTTTCAAACACAACAATATCCTGATTGCCTGACTCCAATTCTTGATCCGCTACAGGAGAAGTTGGAGTATATTGAATACTTTCTGCTGGCAAGGAAAATGTGCATATGGCCTCTCCTAGTGACTGATACTCAACTAGAGTAGCAGGAGTATATGAATCCTCCTCATCTGATTTCCTACAAAATGAATGTTTTTCATCATCCTTGACAGGACTCGGGCTTCTAACAGAAGGACTTCCTCCAACTAGTCTATCTTTTGTTGCTAACACCATTGTTCACAACCTTTCTTGTCTTCCTTAAGGATTTGCAACAATTGTCTAAGCTTGACATTTTCTTTCTGAATATGTCAATTGATCTCCTTGAGTCCCTAGAGTCTAGATCTCTTCAAGATTTCCCCCATGCTTATGCACAATTCCTGCAATAGTCAACCTGCTCTGATACCACTTGATCTAAAATCGGTGCTGAGCAATTTACACTATGACTTTGATTTTATCAAGACCTTTTCTGACAATGCATGTGAATGTATAAGAGATAAAAACTTAAATAATGAAGATAAATAACAGATAACACAAAGAAGCAAACCATCAATAGAATAGAACACTGAAATTTGATAACGGAGTTCGACAAATTTGCCTACATCTCTGGGCCTTTGTCTTTAGTGGGGGAGGCTTCTCTATTAAAATTCAATGCTTAAAAATATACATCAAAAGTACATCATTAATTTCTTTGAGTGACTCATTCTCAAGAACCCGACATAATAGACGACACCGAAAAAGGTGGAGTAGAACTCTCAGAAATTGCCTCCGAAGCTCAACTACTCTTCTGGATTTACTGCATAAGACAACTTGGCCTTCACAAATTCTTCTTCAAATTTCTCCAATTTTCTTCTTAAAACTATACACGGGTCAAATCCCAACAACCCACCTCTTGTGGCACTCAATTTGGACCAATATCCACCAAGATATGGAAAAAAAACTTTAAAAATTAACATAAAATCAATAAAATGCCAAACTATAGGGTAAAAACCCACTTGGCTAATACATGCACACGCCAAACCCCATTCTCTGGGCCCTTGGTCTCATGGAGTGCCATGTGGCCTCGCGCTAGCACCTTATCCTCCGACCCCGAGCTATAGTTCCTGGTCACATGCCTTGGTCGCGAGCTAGCCCCCGCCGAACGGTCTTTAATCCCCAAACATATTCACTTAACCAACTTAAAATATATTTTCTCCATATGGTTTAATAAGAACCATAGTAGCTCGGTCGGTCCGCCCCCTTTCATGAAGTCATTTCCCATGCCCGTAGGTCGTAGGTTCGATTTTGTCGTTGTGCAAACAAACCTTTTACCCAACCAACATTGGCCTCATCCGGGGTGCCACGTGATTCCCTGTGATTGGTTCATACTGCTGACGCATCAGTCCAGTCACCACATAGTCGGCTGCTCAGTCAGCACTGCCACGTCACTACCATACCTGCCACATAATTTTTGTACCTGCCACATGTCTCAACCAGATGATGCCACATCATTTTCATACTGACCACATGTCATGATGCCACTAGTGCCATGTCACATACAAATTTCCACGTGTCGCTTTCGTATAGTGCCACATGTTAATTTTTTAATTGGTCCAAATCAACCCCTAAAAATGCCAAAAATGACTACCACATGGCATGCCAGCCTGATGCTTCTAGGTGTCCTACTGACATCATGATGATGTCATCTGCGACTTGTCTTGCTGACGTCAACATTACAGACTGTTGACTTTGACTTTGACCTTTTACTAGTTTGACCTGAACTTCATATCGCGATAACTTCGCCATACAGAGTCCATTTTTGGAAAAAAATATATGGCCAGAATCAACATGATGAGCCCGATGCAATGGCGGTGGTTTCATCCAAATTCGAGAGCTTCAAATTTTTGGTCTTTCTGGATCCATTTGGATTAGTAATGGCTCAATTCAAATTAGTTTTCATTTAAATTAGTAAGTAACAACTTATTCAAGAAACATAGTTCAAAGTCTAACCATTGCATTGATTGGGATTCGTTAATTTCCATTTGTGTCAAAGTCTAACCATTTGTGTCAATTTTGAATGTCATTACAAAAATTGTGCTCATTTCCACCCATAATATGCAAGTAGAAACGAACATTAGAGCTCCCTTGAAAAGTAAACATTATGCATTAAAGTATTTATTTATTGTGATTTGAAGTAATGTATTCTTTGTTAAATTTATGTGGAGGAGTGCCTTGTCCCACAAACAAGGGGGTCTCATACACCAGTTTGGTGTGTAGCTTCGTTGTAACCTTAAAAATAGTTTGTTATTATTGTTGTTGTTGTAAATACTCTAAACTATAATAAATGTTACTGTTACAATTTTAACATACTTAAGATTACATGGTTATTTGA
>JZKD02S0052846.1:80339-133963 GCA_000966675.3 Picea glauca | reverse complement strand
AATGACATAATTGCATTTTCAATAATATTTGGTTTAATTTCCTTTAATGCTTGATAGATTTTATTGGTTTTAGAGGATGATAAGCAACATCATCACAATGTCAATATTCATTACAGGAGTAGCATGTGAATTGATGAGATTTCGTTGGCCAATCCTTCACTGATGAGATTTTGTTGGCCAATCCCTCACAATGAATTGGCAAGTCCAAATGTGATTAAATTGTTCAGTATTTTAATATGAGTAGAGCATTGGAATTGATGAGATTTAATGGGAATACGCAAAGCATGCTTGCAATTGGAATGCCTCCTTAAGACACCATTGAACCTCTTGTGGAAGCTCTAAATATCCCCCTCCTCCACTACAAGTATGCAAGGTGATTAAATTCCCTCCTCATTCTACCCCTTGAAGAAGCTAGTGGAAAGAAACATTAAAAGAACCTATTGAAGATGTTGAAAACATTGTGCCTACAAATATTTGAAGACTTCCCAAATAGGAAGTGAATCCCATGGGATAAAAAATATGTGTTAATAAATAAACATAGTTACGCACTTGATGAGAACCCTCCAAAGTTCTTTTATTTTAGAGGTCAAATTTAGTGGTTGTTTTTACTCCCATTTTGAAAAGTGATTCTACTAGTAGAATGATAAAATAACATTCTACAACCATGGCCTTAACAATATTGTAATGTTTCTAACATTTTTCTTTTCAAGGTTAAAATAACCTTCTACAACCATGGGATTAACAATATTGTAATGTTGGGGGTTATAATGAGAACATGTTTTATTGAAAATGTAAAAAAATCATCCTTCTTGTTGCAACCATATCTTGTATTCCATTAGATTTCGCCATGGCTTCGACCTCCATTGGGAACACCCTACCTCCTCCTCCTGAAATCACTTCCTTCCACTCCCTGGTCTCTTCCCTTAACAAATATGCCAAGTTTCCCTCTTTTAGATTCATGAAGAAGCTAGATGAAATTCCCAAAGTCTCGGTTCACCTATAGAATTCACGTAGTTTAGCTCTTCGACTTGCCAAAAATGGAGCAAAGGACCCTATGGATGGTTCAGAGAGTGGGATTCCATTCCCAAAAGAAGCACAACACCATTGGCATTAATTTTAGCAAATTGGAAATAAGAAGAATAGGGAAGAGAAGCAGACACTCTCTGTAACTCGTAACCAAAAATCAAAGTGGATGCTCTCTGTAGTAGGTAATAAAAAATCAGAACGGATGCCCTCGTGCTTCTCTGCCACTACTTGAATCTCAATTCATTTTCTGCATCAATGAGATTTATGTATGTGATTGAATCACCTCTGAAGAAACTGTTGATCTCAACAGACCCTCTTCTTCATTCCACCTCTTCAAGACACTATTACATGTTGGGTTGTGATATTATTTGCAATGAAAGTCAAAGGTAGAGATGGATCGACTGGGAAAATTCAAATTCGAAGTAATCGACAACAAGTCAAAGAGGCCAATTTATAAGAGGTTAACATGTGGCAACTGACTGAAGACCAAATGAAGGCTGACTGGTAGTCGACTGTAACAAAATCCCAAGATTCGTGGGATTTGTATCCAATTATCTATGTGAATCTGTAACCATTTTTTGGGCACCTTTCTTTAGGGTTTTTCCTACTGTAAATCCTATAAATAAGGTGTGTTGTAACGTTGTAAAAACTAATCTTTAGAGAAATCATTTTAGAGGTTGTTGGTCATGTAGATGTAAGCCTAAATAGATACAAGGTTGTTCTTGATGTTGATTGTGTCTTAGGTGTAGACCAAGGTTAGACATGTAACCTTTTATTCTAAATAAATAAGATAACAAGAGAGCAATACGCTCAAGGAATGTTGGTTTTCTCATTTGGGTTTCCAAGGTAAAATCTCCATGTATTGTGTGTTTGATTTTTCATTTACTTTCCTGATTAAATATTTCTTCCTCTCTTCTGCTAGGTTTAGCGTGGAAGTGTTTCTCATTTCCTAACATGTGGTATCAAAGCTTGGTTTAACAACCTCAAATCTGAGATAAACCCTAGGTCTAGTAAGAGTTATAAGTAAAAAATATTTAAATTTTTAAGATAATTTTTTTACCTCGGGAAACGTGTCGCATTTTTTCCTCATTTTTTGTGTCTCCTTGATTTTGTGTCCATTGTTGGGCGTTTTTTAGGCACATGTTTTTTTTTCCCCGATGGTTTTCTATTTTCGGGTAAGGAATTAGGGTTGTTGACTAATCCAAGTCATTGGGTTAGGGTTTTGGATGTCGTTGGTTCCTATATGTATATTGTATTGTAACAATGTATGATGTGAATGAATATAGAATATGTTGGTTTTCCCGGTTTGGGTTTCTAGGGGAAAAATATCTGTGTAATGTGTGTATTTTCCATTGTATCTTTTCTATTCTTTTACTAAAAATTTGTTTGCAGTAAAATATTGTACAAGGTTAAAATCTACATTTGGTATCAAATAAATTATTGGCTTCAGGGGGATGCCTTTGTGGTCAAGTGTTTGGCTCGGGACTGTGATAAGCCTAGTTATAGTGGGATATCTACAGTATTGATTCTTCAGGTGAAGAGAAATGGCGAGAATTTCGAAAATGGAGATCGAGAAGTTTAACAAGCAAAGTTTTGCACTGTGGAAGCTCAGAATGAAAGATTTGTTGGTGGATAGAGATCAATGGATCACAGTGGATATAGGTATTGCACCTACATGAAATTCAACAGATGTCTGGAAAAAGTTGGATAGGAAGGCGAAGAACACAATCCGATTGTGTCTCTCAGATTCAATATTACTGAATGTGTTAGAGGAATCTATAACCAAGGATTTATGGGATAAGTTGGGGAAGTTGTATCAGTCTAAGTCCCTATTGAATAAACCATTCTCGAGAAAGAATTTGTATAACCTAAGGATGAGAGATGGAGACTTAGTAGCAGAGCATTTGAATGCCTTCAATACTGTGGTAATCCAGTTAGTATCTATTGAGATTAAAATTTCAGATGAAGATAAGTGTATCAATTTACTGTGCTCTTTACCAGACTCATGGGATAGTCTGGTTCTAGCCATAGGTAGTAATACAATGAACTTAAATTTTTATGAAGTGGTATCATCCTTGTTGTCGGTGGAGATGAGATGAAAGAACATGGAAGGACAAAGAACATATGCATTATTTGCAAGAGGATGCTCCGAGGAAAGAAAAAGATCTAAGTCCTTAAGTGGAAAATAAGGGCACTACAAGAAGCAATGTAGATCCAAAGTTGAGAAAAAGAAGGGATCCGAATAAGATCCTTCTATAGAAGAAAATACCTCCAAGGAAGAAGGAGGGTATGTGTACTTGGCTTCTTCAAGTACACATGCAGATCATGAGGCATGGTTGGTTGACTTAGGTGCATCCTTTCATATGACTCCCCATAGGGAGTGGTTCTATGAATATGAAAGGTATGATGGAAGTAATGTGTTCCTCAATGATGACTTGATAACCAAATACATAGGACGAGGAAAAATCAAGTTGAGGCTCATAGATGGAAGGATTAGAACACTACCTGGTGTTTTTCATATCCCAATATTGGCTAGAAATTCAATTTATGTAAGAAAAATGGATGATGCAAGGGTAAAAACAATATTTGAAAAGGAAACCTGCAGGAAGGTTCAAGGATAAATGGTGTTGTGGAAGGGAGTTTGGTTTGGAACTATGTATAAGTTGCAATGAATCACTATTAGTGATGTGTGTAATAGTTCCATTGTTCTTGATATTGGAGTTGAATAAGAAAAAACTCCTATAGTATTTGGAGAAAAGGTTATGTTGTGGCATCAAAGACTGGGCCATATCAGAGAGAAGGGTCTTCAACTACTACATGATAAGGTTATGGTTGAAGGCATGTCTAACTACTTTCTAGATTTTTATTTCTGTGAACATTGTCTATATGGGAAGCATAATCGGGTAAGATTCCCCTATGGTGCAACGAGGGTAGAAGGAATTTTACAGCTAGTTCACAGTGATGTGTTTGGACCTGTGTCAGTTCCATCATTGGGAAAATCTGTGTATTATGTCTCATTTCTAGATGACTTCTCGAGGAATACTTGGATATTTTTCCTCAGGAAGAAACATGAAGTCTTTGACTGGTTTAAAGAGTTTAAGGCTCTTGTTGAGAATCAAACAGATAAAATAATTAAGGTGTTGAGTGTTAGGAAAAGATATGAATTATCTTATTCAATCATTTTTGAATCTTGCATGGCTAGGACAAGATAGTCAGGAATATCACCCTATGCTTTGTATCCTCATAAATAATTCCCCAATCCACAATTATTAATTACTAGGGCTTAGGTTGATTTATTAATGAAAAGTATGTTGCAAAATTAAAATTAAATTTTATTTTAGTTTCTAAAACATATGTACATTACATAAATTAAATATAGAGATCGAAAATCAAAAGTGACCAAGTCATAAATACACACAAATTAGAAAGAATAACAATCTGATTTATTTCATTCTAGGATATCAAAAGTGTTTTTCTCTTTACAAAACCCCGTGAGGGCATGTACAAAAGTCTAATTTAGAGATCCCCGATGAATAGCATACAAAAGGACTCTGACAAGATGTAAAAACTACAATTTATAATCTGGATCAACTTGCCACAGACTGCTGCCAATTTGACTCTACAAAATATCCTTTATCGGTTATGAAACTCAATCCATACACAAACAAGTATACACAGACTATCAAGGATGGATCAACACCTCTAAAATAGGCATTTGAATGATATGGTTCAACTTTGAACCTTGCTGTCTACAATAGGACCATGTTGCCAAAAAGATAATTAGACTTTCAATAACTCAAGAATGAATGAAAACTGAACTATCTCATGAAAACAAAAGAGAAAACCTTAGTCTTGCTTTCTCCTTCTATATTCTCCCTTTGTTCTTTCTTCTCATTTGGATTTTATGCATTCCAAATAAGTTGAAGTAGTTCAACTACTTTATTTAGTTAATTTAGTTGAACTTAACTAATTTTAGTTTAGGAGAAATAATAATAATAATAATAGTTAAGGGTCTTTTATTTAATAATAACTAAGTAGGTGGGACCCTTTGTGACTCCCTTATTTTATTATTTTAAAAAATAAAACACAATTGGATAATGATTTAAACATATGTCTCCTTGTAACTCCCTTAAATACCTTCAAAATTTGAATATTTAAATATCATAAATAATTCAAATCATATCCAAAAATATGTAAATATCCACATAATCCACAATATCCAAAAAATATCTTATTGTCCAAAACTTTATGCAGACCACTGTCTTCAACAACTCAATCATAAAAACACATAAATTAAAATCCATATTTGCCACTATGAGAGGAAATCCTTATTTTATCACTGCTACCCCCCTTTGACTTCTCAGAAGTAGCCTTAGGTTGATTGGAACCTTTAGGTTGTATATCACTAGTAACATGGGAACAATCATCCTTCAGATGCATACGAGAGGACATTGATTTTGAAGAGTCTTTTGAAGGAGAGGAAGGGGAGGCAACAACTTTGCCTTTATCTTGCACAGGAGGGACATCTGTTTTGAGCCTTTTACTAGCATGAAAGGATTGAATAGGTGAATGCATAGAGGCAATTTGAATATTAGGATTTACAGGTGGGGGAGGAGGTAATGACAAATTGGGGCAGCCATGATGGTGAGAGACTGTCAGATTGACAATCTCTTGCCATCCATCATTTGCAGGGACTTCTGGTTGCAAGGAGACATGAGGAGGCACCAGAATAACATGGATGTTTTGAGGCTAGAAGGGAGGTCTCTGTGGTTGAGGTTGTACTATTCCTTGCCCGATCTAGTTGAAGAACCCATATTGAAACAAATGGTTCAACTCCTAGGGGTCAAAATCAAAATGAATAGAGAATCTAGGCCTTCGAGGCCCTCTATTCCAGTTACCTCTTCCTCTATTATTTCTTCCATGGTTTCCCCAGTTGAAGAAAATCATCTGGTATGCAACAATTCATCAGCAACTAGCCCTTAACAGAACATACATGACATTCTACTTGCATGAAACAATTTTTGGCTCAGGAATTGACACAAGACCCATGCAAATCCATCCATAAGAAATAATTTAATAATTGCCAAGTGAGAAAAGGGTGGATAGGATTTATGGGATATCTGGAGGGAGTGGAATGAGAAAAAAAGTGATATAATGAGAGGGGAAAAATACACAAGTATTGCTCAACAATTCATTAAATAATTTAACTGTGCAGTAAAATACCAAAAATATTAGTTGCCAACCATTACTGTGTCATATCCTTTGTCAATGTTATACAGGGGTTTTAATTTATTTTACAGAACAGGGATGCCAAAAATGATAATGGGATTATGAGGTTGGTATAATGAGCAAAAAAGTGGAAACCCACTTAGAATACTTAACAGGGAAAATTATCCCAGCCTTGAAGAGTTTTTCCAACTCCTTTCTAATAGTTGCTTCCAGTGCAGGGTTAATGGGTCTTTGTGTTTGCCTAACTAGTTTTATGCCTTCTTTGATAGGAATGGAATGATATATAAGAGCATGATCAAAACAAAAAAGATCCTCATAAGACCAAAAAAAAAATCTTGAAATTCACGAAGTAACTCAATGAATTTCGAATTCTCTCCATCAGTACAATGGGCACCTATCTTAACATTCTTTGGTGAATCAGGTGTCCCAATGTTCAAGGAAAATTTTTCACCCACTTTCCTTTTTGACTCCTCTTCTTTATGTGTTTCTTTGTTGCCTACATCACTCGATGAAAATGAACTTTCTAGAGGATTCAATCCCTTCAAAATTTTGTTAATTTCCATGGATATAATCTCCTTGGGATTATAAGGTTCATTTTGTATGAAATCATAGATGCTTTCATCAGCAGGGAAGACAATCCAGGACTCTACATTGTCAGGGATGTGATGGCGATATAAGGATTGAAAGGTGCAATAATGTCTTTGTGGGAGAAGTTGTTGAGTAGGAGAAGCTGGAAAAACAACTAGCCTGTCAACCATTGAGTTCAATTCTCTTTTAACATGAGTGATGTTAAAAGATAATAATTTCGAGATAAGCACCCAAAAAAATTGGATGTAACATTTCATTAACTTGTTTCTCAAAGAATATATTTTGCATACAAGTTTTATAGCAAGATCAGAGTTCCCAAAAATTGTAAGGTGACCACTACCTAAATTATAGGCATTTTCAATGCCTAACAATAATGCATCAAATTCAATGATGTTGTTTGTGCAAGAAAACTTTAAACTATAGGAAAATTTGTGAATTTTACCTACAAGAGAGTACAAAATAATGCCAACTCCATTACCTTCATTGGAGCATGAACCATCAAAGTACATATGCCACATCCCATCTTCTAGATCAATTTGTTCCAAGGTAGTGTTGTCCTCATTGGCGAAGATGGAATACACTACTAAGTCCTCCTCGACATAATTTACATTAGGCTATGGAATACTTTCTATATACGGTAAAATTATTCCCTCCCTTAGGACTATGATGTTCTTCCCATTCTGAGGAATGAATAAGTGTGTCTCGTTGAGTGGGAGTTATCCACCTATCAAAGCTTGCTAGTATCTTCCTAAGATGATTGAATAATTACTCACTATCATGTCAATTACCTGAATATTATGGGTTGTCCTTATTTCAGGATGCGTTCACAAAACCAAAGTCAAGTATTTGATTTCACCTATGGTCGATTGTTGTAAACTATTATAAGAGAGCATGCTTCTAGCATTTTCATTTGTATAAGACAATCCTAGCTCTTCCATAATAATCTTCGACATTACGCTTGAGCCTGAACCACCATCAATTAGACAACAATGGGCTATTTTTTTTATAATATTTACAGAAATGAAAAATGGGGGGTTTTTTACAGGATGTCTAGAATTATTTACTACTACTTTATTTATAGTTGAGTTCTCTTTGTTTACCTCTTTAGAGAGATTGGATAAAGTGGAAGTTTTTCCTTCCATGAAATTTTTTAGATGCTTTTTTTGCTTAGGGATGACAACCATGTCCAGAAGAGTAGCATCGACCTTGATATTAGCCAATTGATTGAGAATGTTGTATTTGGAAGAGGGAAGAGGGGAGGGAATTCCTTGACTGTCAGGAGTTCTATTAACCTATACAGTAGAAGCTGGTGAATATGAGCTTGGGATAGAAAAAGTACCTGGGGGATCATATTTTCCTTTTGAAGCATAGGATTTATTCCTAGTATTTATGATCATGACATCCTCTGGTTCTGTGAAATATAGAACAACAATGGTAGTTTCACGCCTTTTTCAAAATATTTTATCTCTGGCACTCTTCTTTACCTAACAACTACTTTCCTCGTGGTGTTCCTCGCAAAAGTTACACCAACTACGAGGCATGATGGCTTTAGGCTGAAAGTTGTTTTCATTTGAATTCCTAAAGGGTAGTGAAGAAGAAGATGAGGCTCCATGAGTAAGTGAAGGGGCATTTCCTTTCCGATCATACACTATCATTTGGTTATTCATATCTTTTATAAGTTGTAAGAGGGAAGAGATGTTCGTTTGTTTAATCGAGTCTCCTTTGGGAAGATCCATTCTTTCAATTTTTTCTTCATACTCTAGACAAGTATGCAGAGTGGAACCAATATTTTCGATAGATTTTTGTTCGATCCTTTGACGATAAGGGGAAGGTAGAGAATTATAGCTTGGTTTTGGGGGTGAATGAGTTTGGGAATCTGATTATATAACTTGGTGAAATGTAAATTGAAAGACTTGATAGTCTCACCGTCCTTATATGCGATGTTATTGTATTCCCTTAATTATTCATCTAGGCTCTTAGACTTCCCATAAGTTGATTTAAACCAGTAAACTAACTTTTCCCAAGTGGAAAGAATCTTGGGAGGAAGATCAAAGAAACATGTCACTGCTTTCCCTTCAAGGGAATTAACAAATAATCACATACAAGTATCATTGTCATTAGCTCCTATATTGTGACATGCATTAGAGAATGCCACCAAATGTTCATTTGTAGTGACTATGTTATTTCTAGAAAACCTAGGGAGATGCTCTTTGAATTTAGGAAGTGGACGAGTAGCAGGTGCTAGGTTCAGAGGGGAAGATACATGCCACAGGGTAGTAGTAGCATCCTCTTTGAATTGAAAGAGCCCATACTTTTTAATGACCTTGGTAGGGTTTGTAGTTGATTGGACTGGAATTTGATGACTATACAAGGTGTAAATCACTGATGACGTCGAGGGTTAAGAAGTTGAGGCACCTCCAGTGCCACTAGAGCCATGCCAAATGCCATTTTGTGAATGATGGGTGGGGATGAGAAATATGAACTAGATGAATCAGATACAGTTCTCCTTAGAGGGCCTTATTGGGCTGACATAATAACATTCTTTCTTCCTATTTCAATGATAGGAGTGATTTCAAAAGACAATCCTCTCCTTCTCCTAGAGATACGAGGATTTAATGACATTAAAAGAGGATCACAACTTTAGGGAAGAGAGAGATTATAATTGATTCTTACACTGCCTTTGTCTGTCCTCCCAACGTTCCCAAATACTTATGTCTTGTTTAATTACTTCCCACGAGCATTCAAGTTCAGCCCAGGTGTTAGCAGTTTCTAAGATTGTATTGAATAAGGTTAAAGCAATGCTAGTTTGGTCTTTAATACCAGGCTCAATATTGGGCTTCCTTGTAGTAGGTATTGTCATGAAGAAAAGAAATCAGTCAAATAATCAAAAGCATAAACATAACATATTCAATGATAATGAAAATTCAATTAACCAAATAGATATGGAAGATCTACCTAGTATGGTTGCCAAAAAAATGTTGAGGAAAATATATGAATTATCTTACTCAAGAATTTTTGAATCTTGCCTGGCTAGGACAAGATAGTCGGAAATATCACCCTATGCTTTACAGCATCATAAATAATTCCCCAATCCGCAAGTATTAATTACCAGGGCTTAGGTTGATTTATTAATGAAAAGAATGTTTCAAAAATAAAATAAAATTTTATTTTAGTTTCTAAAATGTATGCACATTACAGAAAGTAAATATAGAGATTGAAAAGAAAAAGTGACCAAGTCATAAATACACACAAATGAGACAGAATAACAATCTGATTTATTTCATTCCAAGATATCAAAAGTGTTTTTCTCTTTACAAAACCATGTGAGGGCATGGACCAAAGTCTAATTTAGAGATCCCCGATGAATACCATACAAAAGGACTCTGACAAGAAGTAAAAACTGAAATTTATAATCCAGATCAACTTGCCATAGACTGCTGCCAATTTGACTCTATAAAATATCCTTTGTCATCTATGAAACTCAATCCATAAACAAACGAGTATACACAGACTATCAAGGATGGATCAACACCTTTAAAACAAACATCTGAATGATATGGTTCAACTTTGAACCTTGCTATCTACAATAGGAACCTGCTGTCAAAAAGAGAATTAGGCTTTGAATAACTCAAGAATGAATGAAAACTAAACTATCTCATGAAAACAAAAGAGAAACCTTCGTCTTTATTTCTTCTTCTATATTCTCCCTTTGTTTTTTCTTCTCATTTGGCTTTTATGCATTCCAAATAAGTTGAAGTAGTTCAACTACTTTCTTTAGTTAAGTTAGTTGAACTTAACTAAGTTTATGATAAATAATAATAACAATAATAGTTAAGGGTCTTTTATTTAATAATAACTAAGTAGGTGGGACCCCTTGTGACTCCCTTCTTTTATTCTTTTCAAAAATAAAACACAGTTGGATAATCATTTAAACACATGCCGCCTTGTAACTCCCTTAAATACCTTCAAAATTTGAATATTTAAATATCATAAATAATTCAAATCATATCCAAAAATATGTAAATATCCACATAATCCATAATATCCAAAAAACAACTTGTTGTCCAAAACTTTCTGCAGACCACTGTCTTCAACAATTCAATCATAAAAACACATAAATTAAAATCCATACTTTCCACTCTGAGAGGTAATCCTTCTTTTATCATTGTTGTCACCCTTTGACTTTCCGGAAGTAGCCTTAGGTTGATTAAAACCTTGAGGCTGTATCTCATTAATAACATGGGAACAATCATCCTTCATCACATCCTTCAACAAGCTAATTCCAACTATAAGCAATACAACTACTTCAACAAGGCAAGATGCTCACCAAGCTTCATGTTCAACAAAAGTTTCCTCATTTCCCAAGGGAACTTGATGCAATGGGGACCATTTCTTCCTAAGGGGGGATGATTGATCCAAGTGGATCTTTGTGGCCATCCACCTTTTCCACTAAATCAATGTTTTTGAGCTTTTGGTTTTAATAAACCATGATATTCACCCTTTTGATTGGGAATGTACTGTAATTCCATCTCCATTTGTTAATTGCAACCATCATGTAATGATTTCTTGGTGGTGTTACGTACATTCCTATAGTGCTAATGCACTAGATCCCATTAGAACTCTATAGTTAAGTGCGCTTGGGATATAATAGTATTGGGATGGGTGACCTTCCAAGAATTCCTAGTGTTTTACATGCCTATGACATGCTGTAAACTTAGACCAATTTATCCTACATGCATCATGGGAATTATTCTCCTCTCACTCTCTCATATATAATCAAGGTAAATGAAGTTCTTTGAGCATGTAATGGAGTGTGATGTAATACTTATTGCAAATGAGTGTAGCTGGCATCTCTTTCTATTAAGAGATAAGCTACCACCATTATAGCCATTTTGTGTTCTATATTATTCTAGTATTCATTAATAGTAGGGGTTTCATTTTATTCCTATGTTCTTTGCTATATTTTCATTTGTATCTCATTTCATTCTCAATACAATTCGAATCATTTTCACACATATAACCTTTGATGATACTTGTTTATGTGCCATGGACATATACTACTTTCTCCCTCTTTGGTTTGGATTTTGTTTTTTCTCATCAAGGAAACCTAACCCCCTACCACCATCCCTAGAAATTCAATATCCCATTGATTCTAGGTCAAAGGTTATATTTGAAGTATTTCAAATTATAAAAGTCTCAAGAGGCACCCTTGGCATCTGATTCTAATTTAGGGTTTTCATAAGTCCCCACCTCTACTTATTCTACCAAATCCTTATCAATCACTAATAGAGGGATTAATGTTAGAGAAAAAGGATTTTTAATGATTAAAATACTAGGTATAAATTCACTAAAGGAATCCAAGACTTTTGTTTCTACCTCTAATCCCCAAGTTCCAAAAAATAAAATTTTCAAAGATTTCATTTTATGAGGGGAGGGTAAGTGAGAGGACTTACCCATGATGGGCCTGCAACCCTTGTTTTCACTAGAAATGTCCAAACTCTATTCATTTTGGTGATCGAAGGTTGAATGTTTCTCTATTGGTGCCACTAACTTGTCTAGGGTACCTTTTATGTACCTATTTTTCTTTATAACTTCTATCCTTCTATTTGTTAGAGGAAATTATGGAAATTACACTCCTAAAACCTTGATTACCTCTCTTGTCGAATTAAAAACCCATACCGGACACCACTTAGACAAGGTCATTAAATGGGGTGCATTTCAAGGTTTAACCTCACTTAATCATTGAAACAATCACAATACATATTTTTCCAGGAAACCATCCTACAATTTATTTCTCTTCAAGTTCCATAGCATTATTTAATCTAGTTTTTGAACCCAAATGCAGACTTACCATATTTGGAAATTTTTTGATGCATTTCCTTCTTTATTATTTTCTCTCTCTTTCCAGTGAGGGTTTCCTATGGATCCATGATTCCACTATGGATGGGTGGATCATTAGGTTAAATTATAGATGTTTTTTGATAAAACTTGTCTCCTATAAAATAGTTGAATTCCCTTAAAAGTTGTATAGTTTAATTTTGATATCCCCATGGTATGCATGCATAGGAATAAACATTATCTCATTGTCATAAATACACTTAATGGCTCTATCTCTATTAAGGCTATATAAGTAATGTCTTATGTTTTCTATATCATCCCCTTAATACTTTGTTAGTAGGATATCAAATATTCCATTAAATCCCTTGATAAACTCTCCATTTCTCCCTTTCTCCCTTGCCTATAATCACTAATAGCTTTGAGTATCATTGGTGGCTAAGCCTTGATCAAAATTGCCTAAGTTTGATAATGTTTAATCCTCTAGTTTGAGCAACCCTTTCAACCATATCTATCATGAATTATATGGAATGTTAGGTTGGCCAAGCATTGGGGTTGCTTATATTGCATGTCCCTCTATTGGGTCGACTGAGTAATCCATTGCTTCATCTTCCATCATCACCAAAAAATTCATGCTACCTTAGCCCCTATCCTTGTCACTCTAATCCAAGAATTAAAACCAATATACCTACGAAGACCCTACCTAATACCTATGGAATCCACCTTCCCATTGCTTGGAATGAATTTCTCACCTCAATATTGTGTTACAGAAAAGTAGTGAAATAACTAATTTTCTTATGAAAGATTGGTCTTGAACTATTTCCTAAAATAGGATGACAGAGAGCACACTAATTTAGTGATGGTCATCTCCATATAACAATATACCTATGTAAACCATAAATATAACCCACAGAATCCACCTTCAATCCAATTAAGAATATAGATGCAAAATCTACCTTCCCATGGATTGGAGCGAAGTTCTTTCGTTAATCCCTTGTTACAATGAAGTAGTGAAATAACTAATTTTCTTATGAGAGAATGGACTTACTTGGATTGTTTCTTGAAATAGGATGAACAAGATAACACTACTTCAGTGATGGTTGTCTCCATATAAGAATATACCTGTGGAAAACCTAGCTAGTACCTGTTGAATGCCCCTTTCATATTCCATATCAAAATTTTAAAATTTAATTAGAACATGAAACAAAGTAGTAATTCTTCCAAAATTTATTGGATTTCTCATTTCAATATCAACTACACACACACACACACACAATGTATCTATAAATGAATTGAAAATAAACAAATTATTATGGTTAAAACATTTCAATTGTGTCCTGCTTTGTGTGAGGGAGAAGTGTAATTACTTCCGTGCTCAACATGGATTTGACATGTGGCATATATATATATATATATATATATATATATATATATATATATATATATATATATATATCCATCTTAAATTTGAATCTATCATTCATGGAGAGGGATCAAGTTCCTCAAGGTGAAAAAAATTTAGATTGAAAAAACTTGAGGAAAGAATTGCACCTCGAGGGATTTGATCCCTCTCGATGTATGATATATTTGAAGTTAAGATGGATATATGATAGTATTTATAACATGGTGCTTTGCTTCCTTTTGAAATCTTTCCAAAATGTGAAGGTTGTTTAAAGAAACTTAATCTCCATTGCTTGTCTTTTTAGCATAGCCAGCGAGGAAAATTAGTTTAAAGAAAGAACAATCATTGGTAGGAAGGTTGTATATTTTCAAACAGGTACAACAAGTAGAGGATATCAATATTAGATCAAGAGATGAACATTAAAATAACAATATCTATGGAAAACACTAGATGTTGGAATTGGTTGGAATTGGTTGTAAATATGTTGAATGTCAACTACCTACCAACACTTTTTAATGTGGCTAATCTCTAATGTAGTTTCTTATATTTATTCATATTATTTATTTTGATAGTTGGTTGCCAACTACATATTACCCTATTTGTTAGGGATCTAACCCCTCACGTAGGTATAATAACCAATGTAATAAAGGTCAATATTAATAAGGCCTAGCAATAAAGAAGAATAAGTCGAATGTAAGAATACCTAATAGAAGCTTTCGCTTCTAGAAGGATCTTCCTATAGATGGTTCTTTTGATAGACATATTTAGTATAAATAATAGTCGAGGGTATGAGAACTGTTGTCTTGGATATTATTGTAATAGAACTCTGATCTGCTGAAGGTTTCCCCCTTGAAGAGGCAAGTGAACATTGCACTCAGTAATGGAAGTGCTCTTTTTGGTGTTATTCTGATATCATTTTGGTGTTATTGTGGTGTTGTTCTGGTTATATTGTTGTTCATCTTCCATTTCTAGCATTTTATTTATGTTCTGCATACTTTTTATATATGGAATATTACAAGTGGTATCAGAGCACTTTCCTCAACAGAAAATTGTGGGTTATCTTTTTTTAGGGTAGAGATGTATTCAAACGTCTTTAAGCTACATAGATATGTCGTTACATGCATAAAACCATAGTCGAGGATTCAAACACATGAGAAATACAAGTGGTATTTAAGCGCACATCTGTTAGCCACCCTTGTAACCCCTATTGGTACCCCTTCAAATGGTAGCGCATCAGAAATCACCTGTATACAGATAAACCTAGATTTATGGAATCCCTCTTTAGATAAACCGATCGACCGCCTGACTGCTATAGTGCCACCAAGAACAACACTCAGGAAGATACTCTCTAGTACCTGGGTAGTCAGGTAGTATAGCTAAGGGCATGGTCTAGCCTCCTTAGTTGGTGCCCTGAGATGTTGGGCCGAGTACTACTGTTGGATCCCACACGTATATTAGAGAGCTATAGCACAGGGAAAACCCTTATCTGTAGAACCCTTGAATACCTAACCCTTGGGGACAAAATCAAAAAAAAAAAAACAAACAAACAAGATCTATTGCCGCGCAACTGTGTTCGAGTTGCCAAATCACTACACAATAATTCTTGATTAAGAATTTGGGCATTTCATCACTGCAATATTCTTTAGGCTTAAGTATAAATTCATGGGTGTAGAAAAAAAGGTTTGTATTTTTTGACACCATTATTTGAGACCTATTCTATTGGATTTATCTCTTCTCCCTTATCACATTCATATCTATCATTTTCAATAAATGTTTTGACCCCACCCAGCCCTTTTCGGTTCCCTCGTCATCATGGCCCATACTCGTAGCCAAGACTTGGAAGCTCACTTTAATACCTTACAATATAATTTCATAGAGACCCAACAAGAAGTGAGATAACTCAGTGCCAATATTGCCACCATCAATAAAAACATGCATTCTTCCATTGCCCCTCATTCGAGGAACTCAAAGAAGACCTCAAACAAGACATTACTACCCAACTTGAATCTATCGCTTAAATGATCTGCACCAAGCTACATATCCCTACATATCCCCCTTTATCTGACCCACCTTTGGATTTCGAAGATGAAAATTTCTCTCATTCCCATAATTTTTAGTCCCATCACTTTCAGCATGATCTACGCCTTTAGCATGTGGATGTTACCAAATTTGATGGCTCAGATCCCACTGGTTGGGTAACTCAAATGGAACATTATTTTTCTTTGTACGACATTACATATGACTTGGCCAAACTCTGGTATGGTGTTCTCCATCTAGATCAAGAACATTGGCAATGGTGGCAATGGAGAAATTTTTTTCGTCAAGGGTATGTTTCTTGAACACACTTTGTGGTAGAGCTTGATGAATGCTTTGACATTGACACCAACCATTTAGGTAATTTGACAAAGTTGAAACAATTTGGCATAGTGGAAGACTTTATATCTTATTTTGAGCGATTGGAATCTCATACGGAGGGCATGTATGATGCTTTTTTCTGAGAATGTTTTATCAGTGCCCTCAAGGATGAGATTCGTTCCCATGTCCTCATGGCTCGACCTCAGAGTTGGGTGGAGGATACTAAAAGAGATAAGGAATAACAACAGGTTATCTCTTCTAAAAACTGGAAACCCCCTTTATTCCTCGCACTAAACCAATAAATCACACTCCTTCTACTCCACTAAAGATCCAAAAATTGACCAAGACCGAAATGGTTGAACGCCAACTCAAAGGCCTTTGTTATAATTGTGATGAAAAATATTTTCCGGGACACAAGTGTAAGGAACACAAGATTTTTATGGCCATCTCAGAGGATGTTTTAGAAGAGGATGTTGAATCTCCCCTTGTGTCTATGTCACTTGAACCCTTTGACATAACCCCTCCCTTGGACCCTGCCAAAGTAGAACTGATTATTTCCCTAAATGATTTCACTAGCTTCTCTACTCCCCAAAACCTCAAGATAATTGGCTACATCAAGCATAGGAAGGTCATCATTCTTGTTGATAGTGGAAGCACCCTTAATTTTGTTCATCGCCACATTGCCCAAGAAACTAATTTCTATATTCGTGCAGTCAATAATTTCCAAATCATGATTTCCAATGGTGGGTCCATGAAATGTGGAGGGTTTTGTGAAAATGTGTGTCTCCAAATTGGTGACTACACCTGAAATCTCATATGTTTGCTATCGACATGGGCGGTTGTGAGATTGTGTTGGGTGTAGACTGGCTAAGAACTTTGGGTCCCATTCTCATGGATTTTAAAGAATTAACCATGCAATTTGACCAAGAGGGCCAACAATATATGTTCTTAGGCATCACTGTCGGTTCCCCTGAGATCATTAGTTCCCATTGCATGGAAGAGATGCTCAAAAAATGTCATTCTAGCCTTATTGACCAACTCCATGCCATACAAGCATTTGAGACACCCTCTAATCCGTAGGACCTCCAATCCATCCTCTCTAAACATCAAGTGGTTTTTTCCACTCCCAAGGGACTCCCTCCTTCCCGTGGTGTTCATGATAATTACATTCCCCTTGTACCAGGAAGCCTTCCTCCCAATATATGTCCCTATCCTTACCCCTTTTCCCAAAAAAATGAAATTGAGAAAATGGTTCAAGAACTACTTAACACCAGTGTTATCTACCCTAGTATGAGCCCCTACTCTTCTCCTGTGGTCATGGTCATTAAGAAACAAGGTTCTTGGCGCATGTGTCCTGAATTTCATGCCCTCAACAAACTCACCATTAAAGACAAATTTCCCATTCCTATGATTGATGACCTCTTAGATGAATTGTGTGGTGCCCAGTTCTTTACTAAAATTGATCTTCGTTCTGGCTACCACCAGATCCATATGAAACAGGCAGACATTCCTACCAATGCCTTTAGAACTCATGAGGTCCACTATGAGTTTTTGGTCATTCCCTTTGGATTGTGTAATGATCCCTCCACTTTCCAAAGCCTCATGAATCATGTCTTTCGTCCTTTTCTCCATCATTTTTTCTTAGTTTTCTTTGATGATATCCTCATCTATATCAAAACCTGGATAGACCACGTTACTCATGTGGATCGAGTTCTCCATCTACTCTCTCAACACCAACTTTCCTGAAACAATCTAAATGTGCTTTTGGCACCTCAGAAGTTGAGTACTTGGGTATTCTTGTTGGCAAGGACGACATTAGGGTGGATCCTAAAAAGATTGAATCTATGCAAGACTGGCCTCACCCAAAGACTCTCAAAATCTTGCATGGATTTATGGGCTTAACAGGTTATTATTACAAGTTTGTTAAGAATTATGGAAAGATTGTGTGACCTCTCACTGCACTCCTTAAAAATAATTCTTTCACCTAGACTCCAATAGTTGCTCATGCTTTTCAAACCTTGAAGATGGCCATGTTCACCACTCCATTCCTAGCCCTTCCTGACTTCACAAAGATCTTTTTCCTGGAATGTGATGCTTTAAGGAAAGGAATTGAAACTGTACATATGCAAGAGGGTCGACCTTTGGCCTTTACCAACACACAACTATCTAAACGAAATATGGGAAAATCAATCTATGAAAAGGAAATGTTGGCTATTCTTCATGTCGTTGATCTTTGGCACCCTTATCTATTGGGGAAACACTTCCAAATTAAGATAGATAATCAAAGCCTTAAGTATTTTATGGAACAACACATTTCCTCCCTAGAGAAATAAAAATGGGTGACTAATATCTTTGGATATGATTATGAGATTAGTTACAAGAAAGGAAAAGTCAATGTGGTTGCGAATGCACTTTCCTGAAAATATGAAGATGAAGGGTCCCTTTTTCTCTCTCCTTCATTGTACCAGATTGGCTCCAAGACATTCACCAGGAATGGCTACACAATCCCAAAAGTTTGCATCTGATTCCCCAGGCTACTCTTGGCTCCATGATTAGCTTCGATACAAAGTTCGTTTGTATTTTTTTTTTTTGTGAATTAAAAAGTGGGTCCTTATATTAATTTCATCAGAGGGTTTACAAAGAAGTTCTGCTGCCGGTCTACTTACATCAAATGGCTATCAACGAATCCATTAGGACCAGATTGATGATCCATATTTCAATGGGTTCAATGGTCTTAGTTTTCTTGTGCTTTTCACGAGTTCTCAAATCGTGACCTCGTCGATAGCCGAAATCCAAAAAATTTCTTGCATCATATCCATGGGAACGGATCGATAGTCCAGATCTGTTATGGAATTAACGGTCCTGATCTGATCATTCACATCACGATTTCACATTTTGCGACTTGGGGGAAGAGTGGCCCTCAATCTTTGGATCCTCGATAGTCGAAATCCCGAGGTTTCCTTGCATCCTATCCATGGAACTAGATTGACGGTCTAGATCTGTTCTGGAATCAATGGTCCTGATCTGATCGCTAACATCACAATTTTGCATTTCACGACTTTGGGGAAAAGTGACCTTCAATTTTTGGACTCCTGATAGTCGAAATCCCAAAAAATTCTCGCATCATATCCATGGGACTGGATTGACGGTCCAGATCTATTTTGGCATTAATGGTCCTGATCTAATCGCTGACATCGCAATTTCACATGTCGTGGTTTTGCAACTTTCGGGAAGAGGGGTCTTCAAGATTTGAACTCCCGATAGCCGAAATCATGAAATTTCCTCGCATCATATCCATGGGACCGGATCGATGGTCCCAATCTATTCTGGAATCAACGGTCCTGATCTAATCGCTAACATCATGATTTCGCATTTCACAACTTAGGGGAATATCGACCTTCAAGCTTTGGACTCCCGATATCCGAAATCCCAATTTTTTTTTGCTGCATATCCATGGGATTGGATCGACGGTCCAGATCTGTTTTGGAATTAACGATCCTGATCTGATCGTTGGCATCGCGATTTCGCATGTTGCGGTTTCATGACTTTGGGGAAGAGCGGTCTTCAAGATTTGGACTCCCGATAGCCGAAATTCTAAAATTTCCTCGCATCATATCCCTGGGACTGGATCGATGTTCCCAATCTGTTTTGGAATCAACGGTCCTGATCTAATTGTTGAGATCGAGATTTCTCATTTCACAATTTCACGACCGAGGGGAATAACGACCTTCAAGATTTGGACTCCCAATATCCGAGATCCTGAAATTTCCTCTCGTCCTATCCATGGGACCGAATCGACGATCCATATCTGTCCTGGTTTCAATGACTCTGATTTGGTTGTTGACATCACAATTTCACATTTCGTGACTTTGGGGGATAGCTTCCTTCAAGCTTTGGACTCCTGGTAGCCGAAATCCTGAAATTTTCTAGTGTCCTATCCATGGGACCAGATCAACAATCCTGATCGCTTCTGGTGCCAATGGTCCTGATATGATCTTTCTTGTCGCGATTTTGTATGTCGTGATTTCACAATTTTGGGAAATAACATCCTTTGACCTTGCGACTCCCGATTGCCAAGGTCCTGAAGTATTCTATAAACTATTGATCTCCTACGCGGATGCTTACAGTAGTCCTCTCTATTGAGCGTCAAATACTTTCTGACTTGGAAGGAATTTTAGGTAGATGAGGGTGGCACCTCATTCAGAATGGGGTGATCCAGCAGGGCCAACTCCTAGCACTGGAGCCAGAGGGAAGAGCTTTGGGACTACCTAGGATCTTGGAGGTTGATTTGTTGCGTCGAGTCTACTCCTGCATTGGCCAGTTAGTCCACAACTTTGTTTTCACTTTGCCTTATGTGTGAGGCGATTAGAGTTAGAGAACACCTGAGAAGATCCTGGAAGCTATTGAGAGGGGCCAACTAGGAGTGATTTTCCCTGGATCTCTACCATTCAATATTTTTGTTGCCAAGTCTATTATGATTTTGGAGTCTCCCTCAATAATCACATAGGTTAGGTTTTTGTCAAGATCCATTTGCACCCCTTTGATGAGGCCCTAGATTTATACTAAGTTATTGGTGTCATATCCAATATTCCTGCGGTTAGGCTTTGAATTTGGCCCAATATATTTCTTGTGACCGCTCCATAGCCTGAGGGTCCTGGATTTCCTTTTGATGCACCATCAAAATTGACCTTGTGGAAGCTTGGTGAGGGGGGGGGGGAACCACTTGGAGGGACTGAGGGATTGTGGAAATAGAGGGGGATATTGAGAAAGGGTTGAGTGGGAAAGTGAGAAGCCCCAAGAGTTGAGCATTGAGAGCTCACCTGGGTCATTGGGGAAGTATTCCTTGGACCATGAATGAAGTTGGAGAGTTTCCTGGAGATGTAAGAGGATTGTATTCTAGAGGAGGGTAGGAGGAGATGGCTGGGAATGAAATATTCTTATGTTCCTCTCTTTCAAAAGTTTCCATACTATGAAGCCTGGTAAGAGTTGTCAGGATTTGTTCAAGATAGTACTTTTGAAGGGACTAGAGCCTCACTCCCTGATGGTGTTGATGATGCTATTGTTAACTCGATTGGTTCTTCTCATGAGCTAAGTGTCTTGGCTCCAGATGTTTTCACTAAGTATATAGTTATTTAGGAGGTGCTCCATGGTTTCTGCCTAGAGATGAAAGAGATGGCAGATCGAGGGGCCAATGAAACCTCGTCTCTGGAGATTGGCACATGTTAATATCTTATTCTATAGTATAAGCTAGAGGAAAGTAGACATTTTAGGCCAGATTTTTGATTTCCATATTAATGTCCAGATGCTATCTTTATGAAGGTTATTGAAATTATCATGTAGGGTGTAGCCCTCCTTGAGAGGGAAGCTTCCATTAGGTGTGTATCCCCATCTGAGAATGTCTGGGTCTGTGCTTTTTCTGATTCTCCTTTGGATTGTTTCTTGTTTCCAGTGTTTCAGGTCACAGTTCATTGCCACTTGGAGTTCCTGATGAGTTGATTTGATGGGATTTCCTGGAGGAATGACTTTAAGAGAAAATTTCTGGCTGGAAGGTTGAGGGAATGAAAGGTTGTTTGTATTTAAGTAAACAATCAAAACTTAAATCCACGGTAGTTTCTGAGCTTCATGCTACACCCACAGCTGGGCACTCCGGGTTTACCAAAACGTATGACAGGGTCAAACGTTCTTTTTTTCTAGGATGGTACAAAACATGACGTTCATAATTTTGTGGTTGAATATGATGTGTGTCAACACAACAAGGGAGAAATAATCAAATCTGTTGACACACTACAACCGCTTCCGATTCCACCTGCTATTTGGTGGGATATCTCTATGGATTTTACTGTAGGCTTACCTAAATCAGGAAATAAATCCGTCATCATGGTGGTAGTTGATCGTCTTTCCAAGTATGCTCATTTCTGTTCTCTTCAACACCCATTTACAACATCCACTGTGGCTCAAATTTTCATGGATCAGGCCTTCAAGCTTCATGGCATACCGCATTCTATTATTTCTGATCGCGGCCCAACTTTCACCAGCAATTTTTGACAAGAACTGTTCAAGCTACAAGGCACCCAATTGCATCTTAGCACAACTTATCATCTCCAGACTGATGGTCAAATTGAAATTGTCAACAAGTGTTTGGAAACATATTTGAGGTTTTTTTCCTCGGAAAATCAAAATCAATGGGATCAATGGTTACCACTATTTGAATGTTGGTAAAACACTTCATACCATACAACTACCTTCATGACTCCTTTTGAAGTAGTATATGGAAAAAATCCACCTTCAGTTCTCTCATATTTACCAGGTGTCTCAAAGTTCCAGGAGGTTGACTAAACACTTACAGTTCAAGAGGCTATTCTCCGTACCCTCAAAGATAATTTGGTCATGGCCCAGGATTGCATGAAGCAACAAGCAGATCATAATCTCTCTGAGCATCAATTTGTAGAAGGGGATTAGGTGTTTCTTCCACTACAACCTTACAAGAAAAATTCCCTCAAGGCTGACCATTGATAGAAACTGACGCCCAAATTTTATGGTCCTTATACCGTTCTCAATTGGGTAGGACAAGTGGTGTATCAGGTAGCTTTGCCTAGTCATTCTAAGCTACATCATATTTTTCATGTTTCCTGCTTAAAGAAGGTGATTGGAACTAAGTGCCAAAATCAAACCAACCTTCCCGTGTTGGACGAAGAAGGCTCCATTTGGATACAACCACAAGAAGTTTTGGACCAGGATGAGCGTTGCCTGCATCAGTGAACCATCATGGAAGTGTTATTCCAGTGGAAATATACAACCCCAGTAGATGCCACTTGGGAACCAACTACTATTTTGCAACAATTTCCACATCTCAAGCCTTGAGGACAAGGTTGTTTTTAAGGGGTAGGACATGTTAGGGACCTAACCCCTCATGTAGGTAGAATAATATATTCTAATGTAATAAAGGTCAATATTAATAAGGCTTAGCAATAAGGAAGAATAAGTCAAATGTAATAAGACCTAATAGAATCTTCCTCTTCGAGAGTGAGCTTCCTCTAGATGGTTCTTTTGATAGACATATTTAGTATAAATAGTAGTCAAGGGTATGAGAACCATTGTCTTGGATATTATTGTAATAGAGCTCTTCTCTGCTGGAGGTCGCACCCTCAAAGAGGCAAGTGAACATTTCTCTCAGTAATGGAAGTGCTCTTTCTGGTGTTATTTTTATATCATTTTGGTGTTATTGTGGTGTTGTTATGGTTATATTGTTGTTCATCTTCCATTTCTAACATTTTATTTCTGTTCTGCATAATTTTTATATCTAGAATATAACACTCTTTTATTTGTTGGACCACTTGTACAATATATGGCATGATTCCTATTCATTGTTATGTGTTTTCCTTTACCTTTTGTTGTCGTTGATAATGTTAGAGAAGCAAACAAATTATAAATTTAGAGCTGGGTTATAAACTAATTACAATTATCAACTTGTTTTCCATGTGTTCTTTGTACAACCACCATTTCTCAACTCCATCTAGTAGAATTGGTTACATTTCTTTTAAGTTTTCAATTGTAAGTTGTCTTTCCACAAGAACTTGTTACAGTTGTCAATTGGGTCTAGCCCAAGTGATTATGGGATGGAGTGTTATACTCCCCATTGAGGTTCTATTCCTGTAAGTGACATGGTGAACTCATAATGCCTCATGATCATATTTTTGCAATGGGTTTCAGCCATGTTCTTGACTTGGCCTTATGACATGTTTACCTTGGGTACCATACTTGAAATGAGGAGAAGCACTTGAGGGTTTTCCCCAAGATATGTACCCTAAAAGAAAGAACTGGTTATAATTACACCAAGTCCCTAGTGACAAGAAAATGAATATTTAGGTTAAAACTTACAAATATGTAAAATCTTCCAAAGTGCACGTTTTCGTTTCTACACCTATAACTTGTGATATACATATCCAAACTTGTTGGGACCAGATCTATTGGAAAGAAAAAATCATAATATTCTATAGGGAGGATTTTCAAATGGTTTGGTGATATTTGAAGGATGTAAATTCTACAAGTTTTCCCTCTAATACAATTCTAAACTTGAGATCAACATCCATATAGAGCAGTAGAGATTCATCCATTTATCGACCAATAGGGTCGGCCAGTGAGCAATAGGCAACATGGAATAATTTAGTATACTATTTTTGTTGAGTGATTTACTGTGTCATATACTCTACTATGAAATTTTGACAATTAAGAACATCAACATATGACCCAAATTGGCAAGCTCTATAATTATTTGATGCCATTTTTGTCTTTTGTGATATCTCAGTTAATTTTCAATTGTCAGTAAAGTTAGTAGGTCATAATATCTTTCACCTGGAAATAAGATATAACATTTTAATGGTGATGAATTTCAATTGTTTGATAGAGTAGGTTATCATTATCACTCATTATATTCTATTGGTATGAAGCCAAAAACTTTCTTCAGAAAACAAGACTCATGAATTAATTTAAGCCATTCATAAGGAGAAGTCAATAATCCACTAAATTTAGATGTCCTATTTAATGGTAACATTGTATTTAAAACACATGATTTGAGGAATGTTAGATACACAAGAGAGATAAGGGAACTTAAATATTTAGGAGCAAAGACAATAAATTATATGTTGAGTTGAATGGTCAAATGGAGCTCTATATACTATAGATTCTCTAACATTTTAGAATATGACTGTGGTATTAGATTCAAACTTGGTTGATGGAAATAATGCATCATGGATCTGGCACGTGTTATATAATGTGTTCGAATGGATGCCCTTTTATTTATGCAAATTATTTAGTAGGTAATATGGAGTGCATTTTATCTGGATAGAGTAACTTGTAAATGTTGATGGGTGAATCCAATTTTAAAGGAATACCTTGAGAAGATTTATTTGTCATGGTTTGATGTCATAAATTTTAAATAATATATAATGCCACATGAGAAGTGTTAAACAATTTCTATAACATTGATTATTAGTAATTTTGTTGATGTTACAAAGTAACCTAGTCTCTATTTCATTAATGGAAATGATTCACAATGCATTATCTTCATGATGGTTGTGAAGTGTTTGAATAGTAATGATATGATAGTTGACTACCCCTGGATGGGGTGCCACACAGACCTCTCGAGACACATGGGGTGGAGCCAAGCCTGGCCTTAAATGAGGCCAGACGACTCATCCCCTCAACATTAAAGATGGGAGTGGGCTCCAACTACCGCCCTCCTAAAACAAGACTCGCCCCTCACGTGAGTAGTCTAGTTATGATTCTCATCCATGCCAAGGAATTGATGGCACCGAACCTTCCATTGACCATCCTTCTCTTAGCATGCCTGAACCATGTTTTTCTCCACTTCATTCTCACTCTGTACCAAATCTGTAGCTGGAAGCCTTGAAGAAACCATCTTCCTTCCTTCTGCAAACCTCCCACCTGTATCCCTAGATTGATGCCTTGTGAGCGAGGAAAACCTTTTCAAGGCTCAACCTGGAATTCCATTGCCACTCAATGGAAACACCTGCAAAAAATGGAACGAGCACTCTCTACTACTCAGACCCAACTTTAGTGCAGAAGAATTGAACGAAAAGCGCTTCCGGTTGCAACAACAATCGTGGAGCCTCTAATGGAATACGTCGAAGAGGCAATCTCAAAGGAGCCTTCTCAAGAGACTTCAAAGATCCTCCTTTTCACAGTGCCAGACAATTGGGATCCACCAAGTGATTTCAGAGTGGGAGCCTCCTTGTTCAGCCCCAAGAACTATCATTGCGGGGAAACGATGGTGACGCTGGAAGAAGGCTTCACCTACTATGTGAAAGAGGAGACTCCAATAGACATGTCCCCTCAGGAAGCAGACCTAGACACTGAAGCCACCTTGGGTAAAAACATACAAAGAATAGAGGAGGAAGTAGACCTGAAGCAGACTGGGAAAGAAAACTCAAGCGAGCCAGTGGAAGCAGTCAAGCGGGCATAGTGGAAATGCCAAGGAGGGTGGCACAATATTCATGCCACCTCCCATCTCTTGCATGAAAACTCAATGGAGTGACCCGCCACCTCTGCTCCATCCGAACCTTCTTAATTTGGTTTTTTATTTATGGAGCCAGATGGTAGACCACGCCTACCGTGGCACCCTCATGGGCTAGCATGTGGACATGCTCTTTGACACCTATTCCAATGCACCACCGGGATGAAGATGCCCAAATTTCCTTCAACACTTTTTCATTCGAGCCAAAGCACACACTCCAGATATAGACACCACCTCAGACGTCACCAAGTATTAACTATGGTCCTGTTCAAAGTTTTCAGTCTCTTTTTCATCATTTTTTATACGATTCTAGTTAAATCTTGTAAGTCTCTAGGAACAGTTAAGACAATAACACACCATCAATCTTGGTTTCCTCTGAGCAGGATTGATGGTAAACTAGTCTTTTTTGAACCAGGGTTAACTCTTGGTATCCAAGTGAATCTCTTGGTATGGTGTCAAGAAAAAAATATCCAAGTGAATCTCTTGGTATGGTGTCAAGAAAAAAATATGGCAACAATTTTTTTTTCTCGTAGTCGCATGAAATGGGGTTGAGTTTTCTGACTGCTACCACTATAACCTTTAGGTGTATCCCTATGGTCCCACATGCAATACACACAATTTTTTAAGGTTTAAACTAATGACATTACAAGAATTTCCTCAACAATGCACCCTATTGCCAACTAATCTACACCTTTGGGACAAAATATGTGGCAATGTTGTCAGTAATAGTAGAAATATATTTATATATTGATGCCATATATCAACAAGAAGAAACTTCCTTTGGCTAACACACTTAGTTATTTCATATCATAAGAGCTTAATGTTGTGGTGGCAAAGGTAGTGGCCCCTCACTTATGATGTTCACCTTGACATTATATTGATTTATAGGAAGACTTTGTTAGTTGACATACACGCATTTTAATGGGTTTGCATATAGTATGACCATATAGGAAGATTTAGTATCAAATATCCTTAATACATGAATGACACCTTATCAGTACACGGAAGTCTCTTTTTTTATATAGTTGTTACGGATTACAACAACTTTTTAGTACACAAACATATTTTTTGACACTTATTTAGGATTGTTCTATGTACCTTTTTCTTACACTTATTTAGGACTCTACTATGTTCTAACAAGAAATTAGCTTATTAATTTTGTCTAATGTTGCAGAATATGGTTTTGGTTGCATTTGACAAAGAGAATGTGTACTTATCTTTATGTTGTCCTAAGATTTCAAGGACTTTTTGTATCTTAATGAATAACATGTGTGGTATATGATTTAGGTGCATTTGCTATTTTTCTTTGTTTAACATGAATAAGAAACCTTGGTATATTACATGGAACCAAGATTCATATTACTACTACCTAACATTGTTTTCATTATTATTGGATTTTAGTGTCTTTTTCTTATTCCCTTAGTCTAATGTGTGACAATTTTCTTTTTGTTCTATTTGTTTTACTTCATGAAGCCTATGACCAATTTTTTCATGTTTTGTTTGAGTACATGCCTATGACTTTAGATTTTTCTTATTTTCTTATATATTAAGTCATGACTAGTTGTAGATAATGTTGAAGAGCTTTCATTTGAGAGTGGGGAATGCATACTTATATTTTGTTTTCCTAGGATTTGAAGGAACTTATGTTTGTCTTGATTGTTAACTTATGTGATATATGATTTAGGATTTGTACGTTGGTATTGTTTAACATGAAAATAATTCCTTTTTACATTATAAGGAAACGAGCCTTGTGTTAATCCCTAGACAAAGCACCATGTTAAGTATAAAACCCCTTATTAAGCCCTATATAGTGAATTACTGCATTTCTAGTTTTATGTGTGTATGTAGGCTAGAACCCTTCATTGTACCCTTTAATTATATTGTACCATTTAATTATATATATATATATATATATATATATATATATATATATATATATATATATATATATATATATATATATATATATATACCAAGTAGACCTAGTCTTAGGATCATATCATCTAATCTTGTACATTCAATGTATTGTAAAATCAAGTTTCCCCATCGAAGTGGACTATTATTCATTGAATTTTTATCATTATCAAGGCATTGGTTGATAACATTTGGTTTCAAAGCATCTATCCTAGGGTTTTTATTCTTCAAACAAGTCATTTGGGAATTTTCACTATAAATGTTTTTATAGGATGCTTCAAATGGAAAATTTTAGATATTACTTAGAAGACATATCCAATTACTTATGGTAAAAATTTCAGGTTTTGGTTTGTTATACTTTCAAAGATATAGCCTATGGAATATAAGGTTTTTGACTCATCCTGAAATCAATTTTAAATGAGTCATCTTGGGATTTTTTCTATAAAATTTTTTATGGGAAGTTTCAAACATAAATTGTTTTAGTATGTTGAGGAAATATAGTGAATAATAGTTGGTTAAAATTTCAAGATCAATTTCATTATATTTTCATAGATATCTCCTATGGAGTTTAGGGTTTGTGACTACTCCTAAAATTAGTCTCAAATGAGCCATATTTATATTTTCTCTATAAAAACATTTCGGTGAAGTTTCAGATTCTAAAATTTTTAGAATATTGAGGAGACATAGTGAACTACCTATGAATTTTTTTTTTAGAATTTGAATAATTATAATTTGTGAGATATATCTTGTGGAAGTTGAAGATTTTTACTAATTATGAAATTAGTCTTAAACAAGTCATTTTGGTATTTGTGCTATAACTTTTTATCAATGAAGGTTTAGATTGTGAAAGGAGTTTAGAAGTCATATCCGAGTACTACATAATGCAATTTGAAGCTCAGAAGGGTTCAAAGTTCATATACATATGTGTGTGTGTGTGTAAGGAAAAAGGTTGGGCATCTAGACATACTCCAAATTAAGGATTTGAAAGGTATGTAACTTAAAATTGGCATAACTTTTGATTGGAATATCTATTCTTGATGATTCAAAATTTCTGATTAATAGGAAAAATATGAGAATTATTGTTTTCTCAAAGGGATACAAAGGTTCCTCCAAAAAAAAATTCACCAACTAAACCTCCATAGAGCTCAACCATGAATCAAAAAGAAAGAGAAGAAAATTTTCACCAGATTGGAAAGGTGGAAAAGAGGATGGATGAAGTGGAAAATAAGATTGATGAAAATTAGGAGAATATGAAAACGAATATCTTAGAATTGAAAAATTCCATGTCTTCCATGATCTTAAATACTCAATATGAGAGACTCCCTAATTGAGATATCAAAATTCCAGGAAATCATGGAAACACGGAGGAAATAAAGATTGAGTTCCATAATCATGATTATTCATCACTTCAAGATCCACATCATTGAGGTTTCAATGTGGCACCAAGGAGCCACTTCATTCCAAAGATCGATATGAGTAATTTTTATGGTAAAGATCCTATAACATGGATATTCCAGATGGAGCAATTCTTTGATCTACACCAAGTGCAAAGCTTACAAAAGGTACCTATTGCATCCTTGTATTTAGAAAATGATCATTTTGTTTGGTATTAATGGCTTTGTGAAAGAAAAAAGAATTATATTATCTCTTGGTACATTTTAATGGATGAATTGATATCACATTATTGATATATTAAGAGAAATACATTCTTTAGTCGATTGATAAATATTCGAAAAAAAGGTCCAATTAGAGAGCACATTCAACAATTCCAAAATCTCAATCTTCAGGTAATGAAGATTCCTAAGGATAATTTGTTAGATATCTTTATGGGAACTTTAAAGTATAACATTCAACATCAAGTGTATCTCTTCTAACATAAATCCCTAGAGAAAGCTTTTAACATGGCAAGGAAAGTGAAAAAAAAATTGGCTACTGGAAGGGTGGCCACTAACAACTATAGAGAGAACCATGTTCCCTCTCCTAACATCACTCAACCAACAAGGTTGACACCTTATAAAATGGATGAAATAATAGAAAATGGACTATGTTTCAATTGTGACAACAAGTACATTAAGGGTCATAAATGCAGTGAGAAGAAATTATTGTACTTAGATTGTGAAGAGGAAGAAGATTAATAATTGGAGCCATCACAAGATCTAGATCTAGAGGAGACTACTCCAATGATATATTGTTCTGCATTGGCTAGAATCAATACTCCACAAACCATTAAGATACAAGGATACATAAAAAAATAAAAAAGGGTAACATTGTTGATTGATTATGGTAGTACATGTTGATGTGAGGAATGGAAATTCCTCACCCAAGATTTTTTGAATCACACTAGGCTAGGTGAGATAGACGACAATGTTACCCTAGACTTATATCGTATTCAAAATTATCAACCAACCCTCAAAAAATATATTCTTGGACCTGATGCTATTATTGAGTTGTGGGATTTTGCTAAAAAATGAAAAAAAGAAATGTTTATGTGTAAAGTTTATGAAAATTAAAATGAATAAATCAAGAATACATACATCTGAAAATCAATAACCACAAGTTTCAATTGCAAAGAAACCACAATTTTTTTATTAATGATGACCTTTATGAGTTACAACCAAATTCCTCTTTACAAACCCTTGTGAGGGTAAGGATCAAAATCAGACTTAGAAGTATATAATGGTATCTAACATCATATAAAGACAAGTGAAATCTAAAAAATAAATAAACAAGACTAAAAAAATTGGATCAATCCAAGACACAAGCTCATCAAATCTTGATTCTATAAAACATCCTTAATCATAACTAAAAATGAATTTATAAATTCTAATAAAATTAAACAGACTACCAAGCTAAGTGAATGAATTTCCGAAGCATGTCAAAAGTCTATGCTTGTAACACCCCCGTTTCCGCTAGCTTGTAAATAATCATTAATTATGATTGCAATGTTGTGACATGTGTACAATGTAAATGTATTATTGTTTATATTGCCAACAAATGACTATGGGGGGCAAGCCTTGAAGTACTATCCATGATATCACTAGAGGAAAGAGTGAGGAAACAGTAGAAAGGGTTCATTATGTTAAAAATGACCCAAATTCTCTTTGTTGAAATAATAAGACTCATCTGGATTCCAAAGAAGAATAAGTTAATGAAAGAAGGATTGGTGGTTGAAAAATCAACTACCTCCATGAATGGGAGCATGGAGGGTATGGCAAAGGAGACAAAAAAATGTCAGCCCGAAGTACCACATGGTGCAGTTTTCCTACAGGCCCATACTGAACCAAGTTTCTTTTGACAGAAGGAACATGATAGGTCTAGAACCTTCCCGAGGAGGAAAAAGGGCATGAAAGAATATACACAAAGGCATATAAGAAAGGAAATCAAGCCCACAAGGTGCATGCGAATGAGATATGATAAGATAAATGGTAGAGTGTGAGAGAAGCTCCAGTTGAGAGAAGAATTGAGAAATTAAAATTTTTTCGATTATAGGAGAGAACAAAAAGAAGGACTCCTTAGAGATGAGGGTTGCAAGCTTGATGTCAAGGAAGCATCTAGTAAACCTCATAGAGGCCTTGATAGAGAGAGAGTCTCTAAGGAATTGGGATATTTTTCTCTAGTGGTATCATGGCTTGTCACGAGGGTGGCTAGAGTGCTAAGAATGAAATCATCTGAGCCTATGGTTGGGTGTAAAGGAAAACACCCACAGTCAGTGGTTGGTGATCGACTGTAATAGATAAGTATTTTGTTTACCCCATGCATTGGAATTGAAATGCATGGTTTGAATGTATGTGTCTATGAATAATATCTACAGGGTTTGATTTATATTAGAATTTCTTATCATTCCTTTGTATACCCCTACATTTGAATGGTTTTCTGCTTGCCTTTGCGTAGTAGCATGATAGTTTTTAGACGTGGGTATGTAAACGAATCTAGGAACAAGTTTATGATATCTATATTGGTTGGAAAATATTCAAGGGAATTTTTCCCAAGGATTCACTTTGTAATGCAAGAGTTGGGGTAGATCTAGCCAAAATACTTCAGTCCTGTCAAGCCCTCGAATTCACCTTCGCATGATTACTAAATTTGAGCTCTATGAAGGGAGGGCACCTCCTTCAAACCATTCGTCCATGTCACCGAGAGCTCATGTCCATGGCCCTAACCAAATAATGGCTAAGAGAAGAGAATACATCCTCATGGCTTGTTATAAAATCCATACGATTGATACCTTAGAACCCTTTGCTAGGTCTAAAAGGAGCGAAGATATTTTGGCTTCAGAACTATGGGATTTCGAAGCTTCGTGATGCTATGATTTTACAACCCCTGAAACCAACCGAAGGTAACCTGCTGATTCGGTTACCCGCAAGGTTGATCGACATATGGAGGTCTCTTAACCATGACCATGGGATCTGTCCCACTGATTAAACCTTGGCCCACTTACCGGTTGTTAAATAACGTGAGTCATCGATCCAAGGTTACTCATGATATTTTGTGACTATTGGATCTATGCCACGGTCAGTTCGACATTGACCACTTCGAGAGAATAGAGGTGTCATAACACCAAAACACCCAAATGTCAGAGTTGCGAATTAATGTGAGCCATGGATCTGGGGAGTCCATTGAGAACCCCTCCCGATTGTCCGATCCACCAATGGAAGGATTCATTTGTAGCACTTCGACGAATTCCTAATCCAGGAGAAAAGGAGTACTAAGTAGGTAGAACCCTCAAATTTTGAACTCACGAAGTGATGATAACTGTAGATTCAAGGACACTTCAAGATCTTCCCTGACCATTGGATCTACATCGTGGTCAGTCCAACATTGACCACTACAGGTGAAAAGGAGTGTTAAGTAGAAGGAAATCCCAAACGAAGAACTCATGAAGTGACATAGGCCATAGATCCAAGGACGCTTCAGGATCTCCCATGACCATTAGATCTAGACCATGTTAAACCCGACGCTGGAAACTCCGAGAGAAAAGAGGAAGCTACACAATAGATTCCCCGAATTCCAAAGTTACGAAGTAACGGAGGCCATAGATCTATGCATATACGTGGACACATATCGAATATGGGATATAAGGGGCATTGGAAGGCTGTCAGTCTAGAGTGATGTGGCATGCTAACATCACTGAGGGTGACATGGAGCCACATTCGATGTGCCACGTGTCACCTTGATTAGTTCTTTCACATACCCTATATGACCATTAGAATGTGACTTGTGTCACTCATTGATGGGGCCACATGTCATCTCTGCCTTGTCATGTGTCATCCCCCTTGGCACATACTCGTTGTCATAATAATAGGCGAGTACTTGAGACCCACCTATCCTTGCCTCTTCATTTAATGCACCATCGGGCTTAAGGGTGGACCCTTCATGAGTTCAGGATTTCAGGACTCCAGAGGATATGTGCATAGAAATAAAAAAGGGTGTTCAACGCTAAAGAGCCGAACACTGAATTTTCCTTAAGATTATGTGTTATACGAGGATGAAGTTTTGTCATTGGATTTGATGGTGGATGGACTTACATAATATATGTAGTAACGTTGGGGAATCTCTAGGACTTCGGGGAACTTGGTATGGTATGAATGAGATGGACCTATGTGGGTGCCACGTGGCCCTTGACTAATAACACTTGAAGAGATTTGGAGGGGAGTATATCCCAATCCAAAGCTCAGATTTGAGAAGGGTAGAAATTGTTAGATAGCTCTTGATGATAAGAAGAGGATGAATATCCTGGGGAAAGGATTCAATATTATTAAGGAAATCAAAATTTTGATGCCCCATCCCTAAAATGGGTACTTAGGGGTCGGTTGTGTTACAAATTGGTATCAGAGCGGGAAACAACACTTGTCCTGCTTGGGATCACCAAAGAGTCAAGTGATTATTTTCCTTTCTTAGAAAACTTCAAGAGAGAGGTTACCCTTCCCCACCCTATATAGCATATCATGATTCAAGCATAGTCCTGGATGGGTCGAGGAATAACCATGAGACTAGTTTACCAAGGCTAAGATGAACCTGTTGAGAGCATTCCTACCATACAAAAATTATCTTCATAATTTCCTTGAGGAGAAGGATGCAAATTAAAATTTAGTTGGGATTTTACCCAACGAGATTGAACCATGCTAGACTGTGGTAGACAAATCCTAGCATTTCTTTTGGAGAAATGATAGCTAGTCCTACAAAAGTGGGATTGTGCCGAGGGGTATAATTCTTCGTGCACAAATATATGTTGAAATGCATATCACAAAGATATATCATGCATATGACATGCATATATACTTATTATAGTCTATCATCGAATAGATCATATGGTTAGTGATGATCTGACTATGGAAGCATAAGTAAAAGGTTGATGATATTGAGTGCATAATGGCTTATAAAAATAAAGTGGGAGGAATTAATGAAATGTTGATCCTCGATGTGGTAGAGGAAGTGTTGGGACAATTATAGATGACCAATGGGTCAGGATGGAATCCAAAGGTGGATGGTATCCATATGGATATGGCTTGGTAGACTCAGATATCCATAAGAGGGAGTTTAGGAAAAGATTCTCCTGTAGAGATCTATTGACCAAGAGTGAAATGAGGCATGAAGAAGAGACTAGAAATGGTTATCCTACTACCTTGAGTGATTCAATAAATACCCATCTGAATCCTGAATTATGGAAGGTTTTACAATAGAAAGGGAAAAAGTGACCCTTGTTGGTTATTTCCATGAAGAGAGGGAAACATCAGTAGGAATTATGATTGTGAGACTGGTCATATGATTGGCTGTAACCTCTCACTAAAGAACACTAATATTAAAACAAAAATATCCATGTGAATGGATGAGGTAAAGAGGTGCAAGCGATGCACCTATGTATATACAAATATATGTATACATTCTTAAAAGAATAGTATGACTGCAAGCTCTCAACTGAGAGGGAAGATCTGTATTGAGTGTCTCTATGAGACTTTTCAAAAGAATGATTGAAATACCCTTGGGAAAAGGATCTATAAGTTTGATATGCACAAGAAGGAGAAAAAGGGGAATACTTTTCTCACCCTAAAAACTTTGAATTTTTTAACAGAGTTGTAAGCCTTAGAAGAGTAGTTGTAGAAACAACTACATCTGGAAAAAATAAAATAAATAAATAATTAAGTTTGAAAGAATAGGTTTTGTTAATCCATGATAGGTAAAGGCAGTGAGGCCTTGGAAAATAACTCAGTTGGACTGAAATTCTAGGGCTCTATAGAAGGAGTTGGACCAGGGAAGAGTTCCTTGATCCATTCCTTGTTATTTATTGTATTTCTCTGGTACAAGAGATTGATTTACTAATGCAAGTAAGTGTTTTGGAATAAGGATGCTAATGGTTGTATGATTATATAATACAATTGAAAATTGGATTGTGATTTCACTAGCTAGCACGTTAAGGATTAATGTGGTAGAGTGCATACATATGTTGGGGAATATCTAAAAATGTTTTATTGATTTGAATGCTATGATACAAGCATTTTTATTTTTCATGACGACTAATATATTTGTGATTTATGTCACATGTAGAAAATAAAAATAAAAATATTGGAGCTATCGAGAAATACAATTGCTAATGATGGACAACCTCAAGCAGAGGATGACTATGAGAAGGTTGTTTTTAAAAGATTGTTGAAGGGACTTTAAAATTCCCCATAAAACACCACTGCTGAGGTAATATCAGAGAGGGTGCTAGCAACCAAAACATGAATAAAAATGTTCATGCCTATGTGGCATAAGTTATGGATGGATTTGCTAAGAATCCCCTCTGAAGTATTTTAATTCCTTACTGATATGCGAATAATTTTGAGTGGCTATTGTATTCCATTGCTACCCAAGCGGGGTGAGATTCAGGAAAGAAGAATCTGAACAATAAAGAGAGGAAGTCTATGCCGATCAAGGATGATTTATAATCCTTTCACGAAAATGCATGAGTAAGGAGCACCATGGGTACAATGACAAATCTATAGATATTGGGAATAAAGGTGCTCATAGTTATCACATTGCATGGAATGCATTGAGTAAATGCACGTTTGCATAAGAGGGAAGAAAATGGATTTTCCATTGAAGAAGGAGGACCTTCCAATAATCCACTTGAATTGGGTAGTTGTTAAAGAAAATAAAATGTGGGTGGCCATGAGTGTTGGCACCCTGGTTACTAATGAAGGAAGAATGATTGGGTGCATTCAAGAGAAAATTTTAGTTTCATATGTGCTTATTTGGGATCGTGATCAACCTGTAGCAGGTAGCATGGTCCTGCAGTAAGAGTGAATGAGAATGATTAAACCTATGGGGAAGAGGTTGGTTTCACTTCAACACACCATGGAAAGGTGCTTGTCATAAGTATGGAAAACTTGAACCCAATGGAAGGGTACATTGGGTATGGATGTGGCCATGAAGATTGGCACCCTGATTAAAACCAACTGATACTTGAGCTACATTTGGGAAAATTGGTATGTTGATAGGATGCATAGGTAAATAATGATATTTCATTTTTCTATGTACCCTTGGATAGATGAAAATGACTTGGACTGCTAGTATGCATAGTGTTGAAAATATAATGTGCAAGAAAACTAACAATTTGTTTGGCTGAGGCATGTTGAAATTGTTGAAATATTGTAACTGCAAAGAGTATTCTATTTATTATTGAGTTATTATTCATATGATCAATCCACTTTTGTGGATTGATCATGTCAGGCTTTGTACTTGACCAAATCGCCTTTTGTGTATTGGTCAAACCCTAAATATATTATGCAAATTGAGAAGTCTCGCCCCAGGCCTAATTAAAGTGGTTTTAACCACTAAGAAGACAAGTTGGCCTTGCCCAGTGAAGAGACACCTTTCCAGTGCCTTCCAACTTGTATAAATAAAGGAATCCAACACCTCATTATCTCACTCACTCATTCACTAAACAAGTGCACAAGTTTGGTAGCTGTAGTTGGGAGAAGAAGGAAGAGAGAGGCACATTGCTTAGTGTTGGATATTCTCTAGTGTTTTGGTTCATTGTCTTGACATCGTATTGGCTATCTATATTAAGGAAGTTTTTGCTAGGTTTTCTCCCCCATGAGAGTTTCCCAGGATAAATGTTGTGTATCTTGTGATTGTGTTTCTCTCGGTGATCCTACCTATGCTATTATTATCTAGTAAATTGAAAAGAAACCTAATAATAACTAAAAACTTACCATGTTATCAGAGCTAAGCTGAAGACAACACCTTTCACTGGATAAGCAAAAACGTCACTATTGTTGTACAATAAAATTAAGGTTTTCTATTGAAGAGGAATTTCATCCTAAAACTCATCAAGGAAGTGTGTCGTAGCATAGTGAACTCTTTGGCATCCTCAACACACATTTTCAGTGAAAAGAACTCCCAGAAAGTGAAACCCTAGTTTTCACTGGTACCAGAAAACCAGGAAACCAGAAAACCAAAACCATTATGAGAAGTACGAGTCCAGAATTCCGCGGTCCCAGTTTGAAGGGGAAAATTTGGATTTTTTGAAATCTGACTACACCAGGGTATTTTCCTGAGCCAAGCGCACCTCCTGGTAAGTTTAGATTTAAATTATGAGCATTTTCAATTTTTGGTCATTTTCCCAGCTCCAGGTCAAGATGTTTGCAAGCACTAAGCTTGTTAACAAGTTAGAATGTGTGGATAACTTCCATGTCTGGAAGTATGGGATTTCACTCATTCTCGAAGAGAATTACCTAAAAAGATTCATTAAGGAAGATGTACCAGAACCTATTGATGCTACAACTAAAGAAAAACACCAGAAGGACATGGTTAGGGCCAAAAGGATCATTATAGATTCCATTAAAGATAACTTGATCCATCAAGTGTCTTAAAAGAAAACTCTAAAATAAATTTCTGATGCCCTAACCATAAAGTATGAAGGAAAGAACATCAAACAGAAGATGAATCTAAGAACTCAACTCAAAAGTACAAGGATGCAGAAAGGAGAAATAGTTCATGAATATTTCTCTAGAATATCACAATTCAAAGAACATATAGAAGAAATTGGTGATACCCTAGATGAATATGAACTCATAATGACTACTCTTAATGGTCTCACAAGAACTTGGGATGCGTTTATCCAAATCATTAGTGCCAGAAAGGAGAAACTACATTTTGATAGTCTATGGGAATAATGTATTCAAGAAGAAGCAAGAGTAGCTAACCGAGAAGCAATACTATCAAGAGATGAATATCAAGCCCTAGCTTCTCATACTAAAGGAGGAAGGAAGAGTTCTCACTTATAGAAGGAAACTCATCAACATAAGGAGTCTCACTTCCCAAACAAATTCATCCATAAAGAATGTCACCCTCCAAGGAGATTCGATAAGTTTCATAAAGATCAAAGAAGAGAAAAGGATTTCTCATCCTACCAATGTTACCATTGTAACAAGATGGGACATATTGATAAGAATTGTCTAGCTAGAAGAGAATAATACAACAAGAGAAACATAAGGCACCATGCCCATTCAATTGAATATGAAGAGCCACCCACAAAGATGAAAAAATAAAATATTGAAGACTATGTCTTAATCTCTTCCCTTTCAGGATTAGTGTCACCAGGTGAGGACACTTGGCTCATAGATAGTGGTGCTTCCAAGCACATGACAGGTCAAAGAGAAATTCTCCCTTTCCTTACAGAAATGAACTTTCCAGAGAAAGTTACACTTGGAGATGATTACTAGTACCCTATTAAAGGAGTAGGACAGTCCAATTACAAACTTGATTCAGTGACCCCAATGAAGATGAAGGATGTACTATATGTACTAGGTTTGACAAAGAACTTACTTTCTATTTCAGATTTAGATAATAAAGGCTTCATAGTTTCTTTCATATATGGAGAAGTTCTTATGTGGCCCAAAGGAAAAACCATAGAAGATTCAATTGTTATTGGAACAAAAGAAGGGGGATTGTATAGGATAAAAGGTTACTTAGAAGAAACCTTGACTCCTTCCATTGAGAATCCATGTGAACTTTAGCATATAATACTAGCTCACATCAGCTACAAGGAATTACCATATGTAAGCAAGGTAGTCACGGGTCTACCATAATTCAAGGTTGACCATGAAGGTGTGTGCAAAAGATGTGCACAAGGAAAGAACATCAAGAACCCTTTCCTGAAGAGAGACTGCAAAGTAGAAGGAATCCTAGATCTCATTCACTCAGATTTATGTGGACCTATGCCATCAACCTCAATTAGTGGGTATGTATACTATGTGTATTTTATTGATGAATATTCTCGTAAAAACTGGGTTTGCTTTTTGAAATCAAAAGATGAAGTGTTCGATAAATTCAAGGAATTCAAAGCCTTGATAGAGAATATCTCTGAAAGAAATATCAAGATACTCAAGTCAGATAATGGAGGATAATACACCTCAAAAGAGTTTGTAAAATTTTGTAAAGATGTCGGGATCAAGAGGGAGCTCACCACTCCCTACAATCCTCAACAAAAGGGTGTAGCAGAAAGAAAGAACCGAACTATAATGGAAGTAGTGAAGACTATGATCCATGATCAAGATCTTCCAATGCACTTATGGGCAGAAGTAACAAGACGAAAAATGTATGTACATAACAGATTATCCCATAGTGCACTTGGGTTCAAAACCCTCGAAGAGATGTTCTCCAAAAGGAAGCCATAAGGAAGCCATCTTAAAATATTTGGCTGTTTAGTATTTGTAAACATTCCTAACGAGAAGATAACCAAGATGGACTCTTTAGGAAAGAAGGGAATATTTGTTGGATATGGTGAGATCTCTAAGGCCTTCATAATTTATATACCAGGTTATCATCATATTGAAATCAACAAGGATGTAATATTTGATGAAGATGCAAAACTCAAGAAATCAGGAAGATTCCATCTTGAAGAAGTATATGAAGAAGAACTTGTAGATCCCAGAGTTGCAAAACCAGTGAGGGAAGTCATAACTTTCCATGATGAGGAGATTCCAAAAGATCATGAAATAATAAAATCTCAAGAACCTCCCCAGATGATGATCTCCCATGAGAGAAAGTCATCCTAGGCAAGGTAACTTTTTCAAGATGGAGAAACGTATGGTGCCCTTGAAGGAACCATGAGACAAGTCAAGAAACCCAAACCATTCTCCAATTATATGTCTTTGATGTGTGATATCTTAGAGAAGGAACCTACTTTCTTTGAAGAATCCATTCAGAAGAAAGAATGGGAAGATTCCATGATAGAAGAATACCAATCCATTATAAAGATTGTTGTATGGGAAATAGTTCTTGTTAGCCTATGGCTTACCTTTACCAATCACTAAGTCTAATTATCACCTATATTTCTATTATTCATTTAGGATATTAGTAATATATCCTCAAGTGATGACTAATGAGTTAGTTAAGATTTCCTAGCCTAGTCATGATGCATGACTTTAGGATCTAGAGAAAATCTCTCTATGAGGTGGCATCAACCATTGTACTATAAATATGTAACATTGGTGTGAATACTAAGGAGTTGGCTAGTGACCCTTTTCCTCCATATTGTTGTTCCTGTCTATATTTTATCAATTCGTATCAAAGAATTTTATCAATTGGTATCTAATATCTTATGGTCTTAAGGGACTAATATCTTCACTATGGTAGTTTCCATGAAAGGTGAAGTGTAGCGAGATCATATTTGGTCTTAAGGGCATGGTAACACCATCATAGTTTTCCATGGAGGTTTTTCAATCTCAGTTGATGGTGGTGGCATCTATTCTCAACACATTGGACTAAATGTTTGATACATTTCCGCTTCACATGAAGGAGACAAGGACAAGGACAATGTATCTGATATTTCAATTTTCTCGAATGGAATCAAACTTGTGGTCACAGAAAATTCAAGTTCAAAGGATTCATGAAAATGAAAGGACCATGGTGATGAAAAAAATTATAAAATGATGATCCAAAGGATTCTGAAGCTCAAGCCTGGATATCTTTGTCATCAAACAAAAAAAACATTGTCAAATAAAGGGACATTAAGAGCCATTTATGCATACTCCTTGCTTTATCGATATGCTGGAAATTCGACCAAAATCCTCTTCTTCCTCAACAATGAAACCACCGAAAAAATATGTTTACAGGAAGAAGTAATGATAATTGCAATCGAGGACAGAGGCAGTTGGGATTTCAAAGGACGGTTTTCTAATACATGGAAATAATTTATTTGAAGAAATGTAAATGGCCAGGTAATGAATGAAACATCACAAGCAAGCTGTTGATACTCACACACCCTCTTCAATCTGGATGCTACTATAGCATAGAGGTTATTGACTGTATTGCAGTGGATATGCGACTGGTCGCTCGGGAGAAGCTCGATGAAGAGAAGGCCTCAGTCCGAGAAGATATGAATCTGAGATCTAAAAATATCCATGTCGAGTTCATCTCGTTTCTCACTACTGATATTCTTCCTCAAGTTCCATCTCATCACATCAAGGCCTCCATAGAAGGGAATGTAGAACAAATTCGCCTCCTCAATATTGGAAACTAGACATGGGTGCTTTGCGATTCTTTATGCGATGGAGAGAAGAACACTTAGGCTTTCCCTGAATCAATGAGCCCAAACAATCTACAACATAAATCTATTGCAAGTTTTATCACATGTGATCAGATAATCCAAGGCACAAAGTGGTTACAAAACATAAAGTGGTTATATTTATTTAGTGCAAAACATAATGTGGTTACAAAACTAGTTGAAGTCTTGTCAAAATAAGAAGAACATATTGTATTGTTATCACATGAATGATTCTATAATAAATCATATTTTATTGGGATTTTGTGTCCTAGATCCACCCGAAATTGAATAAGGGGATGTTAGGAACACCTTGTGTAGTGTGCAATGGTGATTTTTTCATGGATGCATATGTTTAATGTCTAGTTTTGACATAAATGCATTTGTAAACCATTATTTACCACAACACAAACATAATACGATGCAAGCCCAATGAAATTCAATTAATATTGATTCCATTCAAGCAATGAAAAAGAAATACTAAAGTAAATGCACAAATAAAGCTCATAATCAAAGGAGAATTGAACTGAAAAGCAATAGCATCATCAAATTTGAAGATAAATTCAACTTTGAAGTCAACATTCATGGTAAACTTGCAAATATTATTTTTTGTAAGTAATCAACCTCAACTATAGTTTTTTGTAAGTGTCCAATCAAATCAAGTTGAATTGTAATTTTCAGGTGCATTATCAGCTGAGCCTGACACCAAAGAGTCATTGTAATTTTGAGTAGTTGAAACCCAATCATTGTAATACTTTGGGGTGCATTTTCGGTAATATCCGACACCCTCAACTTCCCAAAATCAATTTCAAGTGAGCGAGGACAAGCAAGCATGAAGAGAAAGTGAACAATAAGTGCAAGCGATCACATTCGAATGGAGTGAAATCTAGAATTATTAGAGTTTCTAAACACTCTAATAAACACCATTGAAGAAAACACAGTGATATTGAACAAAACAAGTCTTCAATTAGTTTTAACTTGTTTGCAAGTGACGCAAGCTAAAGTTAGACTTATTCAAGATTAGTCCCATCTATTGAATGATGAGTTGATATATCTCAAAAATCAATTAGCATAAGACATCAAATTCTTCTATCTCAAATACTTGGAAAAATGATCAAATTGTCAAGCAATCAAGGAATGTTCATATATTGCAGTTGTTCACTTCCATATCTCAGCTCTCTTCCAGTTCATTTTAGATGAACCATTCAACATCCATATTGACATTTTTTTATTCAGTTCTTCATTGAGGCTCAACTCAGGAGTTTCAGTATGAAGACTCGGAAATGATACCAATTTATGCTTCATTACTGGTATTATTATTCAGACTTGTGATTGAGAGGGGAAATTTTAGCCTATGGCTTACCTTAACCAATCACTAAGTCTAATTGTCACCTATGTTTGTATTATTCATTTAGGATATTAGTAATATATCCTCAAGTGATGACTAATGAGTTGGTTAAGATTTCCTAGCCTAGTCATCATGCTCAATTTTAGGATCTAGAGAAAATATATCTATGAGGTGGCATCACCCCTTGTACTATAAATATGTAACAATGGTGTGAATACTAAGGAGTTGGCTAGCGAGCCTTTTCTTCCATCTTGTTGTTTCTTTCTATATTATATTAGTTCCCAAACCAAAGAGAAAGGATGTGGTATCTTCCAAATGGATATACAAGATAAAACATGTTGTTGATGGAAGTACTGAGAAAGATAAAGAAAGATTTGTTGCTCGTGGTTTTTTTCAAAAGGAAGGAATTGATTATGAAGAGACATTTTCTCCTGTTTCCATATACACTTCAATCAAAACCATCATATCCCTTGCAACTAAGATGAAATGGAAGTGACACCAGATGGACATGAAAACAACTTTCTTAAATGATGTCATAGAAGAGGAAGTGTATATAGAACAACCTCAAGGGTTTGAAGTTGAATACATAAAGACTCATGTATGCAGATTGAAGAAGGATATGCATGGATTGAAACAAGCTCCTATAGCTTGGTATGGAAGAATTGACAATTTCCTGATGAGCTTTGGCTTTACCAAGAGAAAGTTGACTCTAACCTTTACTTCAAGGTTATGAATGATGATCCTATTATATTGTTTCTATATGTGGATGACCTATTTCTAACTGGAGAAGAAAATCTCATCACTGATTGTAAGAAGAAGCTGACTACAGAATTTGAGATGAAAGACCTAGGCCTAATGCACTATTTCTTAGGTCTTGAGGTATGGAAGAGACCATATAAGATCTTCCTTAACCAAGGGAGGTATGCAGTTGAAATACTAAAGAGGTTTGATATGTTAGAGTGAAAATCCATGAATACACCCATGGAAACAAAGTTGAAGATCCTGGTTGATAGTTCATCAGAGTTGGTTGATTCTACACTGTACAAACATATCAATAGATCATTTATGTATATGATGAACACCATGCCAGATATATGTTTTTTTGTGAACACCTTGAGTCAATTTATGGTAGAACCCAGACGTGTTTACATTGTTTCTTCAAAACATGTGATGAGATACCTTAAGGGTATGTTGGATTTTGGTCACAGTTATAATGGAGATCATGAGTTCAGACTGAGTGGATATACCAATTCAGATTGGGTTGGAAGTGTCTCTAACCAAAAGAGCACCTCAGGATGTTGTTTCAGTATGGGTTCAACCATGATCTCATGGCAGAATAGGAATCAATCAAGTATTGCTCTCAGCATGACATAAGAAAAATACATTGCTGCATGTTCCACTAGTTGTGAAGCCATATGGCTTCAAAACTTGTTGATAGGTCTATTTGATTTGGATATGGAAGCAACCTTGATTCTATGTGATAACCAAAGTTTCATAAAAATGACAAAGAACTGTGTGTTCCATGACAAGTCAAAACATATAGAAATCTGGTATCATTACATTCGTGATATGGTGCAGAGAGGAGACATAAAGATCCATTATGTTGGCATGGATGAACAGGTTGCAAATGTGTTTACCAAGCCTCTATCTCATGTAAATTTTGAGAAATTTTGAGACAAGCTTGGTGTAGTCTGAAAGGAACTCCCTTGAAAGGGGGAGTATTGTTGTGATGCCAGCCTTGTGTTGGATATTTCCAGCTTCGTCTTGATGTTGTTGTGAAGCTAGCTTAGTCCTGAAGATTTCTAGTTTTGTGTTGATGTTAATGATATGCCAACTTCGTGATGAAGATTTCCAAATTTGTGCTGATGTTGTTGAGATGTTAGCTTCATGCTAAAGATTTCCAACTTAATTTTGATGTTGTTGATGCTCCATCCTTTGTGTTGTGATGATGTTGTTTTTTATTTTGTAACAAAATCACGTTGTTATTGATGATGATGATGATGCCATTCCAAATCCTTGTTGTGGTTGATGATATTGATGATGAGAAAAACTTCCGATGAGAAAAAATTCTGATTGATTTATAGGGGGAGTGTTGAAATATTGTAACTGCAAAGAGTATCCTATTTATCATTGAGTTATTATTCATCTAATCAATCCCCTTTTTTGGATTGATAATGTCGAGCTTTGTACTTGACCAAATACCCTTTTGTGTATTGGTCAAACCCTAAACATATTATGCAAATTGAGAAGTCAACCCCCAGGCCTACTTAAAGTGGTTTTAACTACTAAGAAGACAATTCAACCCTGCCCTAATGAAGAAACACCTTTCCAGCGCCTGCCATATTGTATAAATAAAGAAATCAAGTGCCTCATTATCTCACCCACTCATTCACTCAACAATGTGCAATCTGGTAGTTGTAGTTGGGAGAAGAAGGAAGAGAGAGGCACATTTCTCAGCATTGGATATTCTCTAGTGTTTTGGTTTATTGTCTTGGCATTGTATTGGCTACCTATATTATGGAAGGTTTTGCTGGGTTTTCTCCCCCATGAGGGTTTCCCATGATAAATATTGTATATCTTGTGATTGTGTTTCTCTCGGTGATCCTATCTATGCTATTGTTATCTAGTAAATTGAAAAGAAACCTAAAAATATCTAAAAACTTAACATGTTATAAGAGCTAAGATGAAGAGAACACCTTTCACTGGATAAGCAAAAATGTCACTATTGTTGTACAAGAAAATTAGGGTTTTCTATTGAAGAGGAATTTTAGCCTAAAAATCATTAAGGAAGTGTTCCCTAGCCTAGATAAATCTTTGGTAGCCTCAGTGCACTTTTCCAGTGAACAAAACTCTTGGAAAGTGAAACCCTAGTTTTCATTGATACCAGAAAACCAAAAAACCAGGAAACCAGAACCAGTACTAGAAGTACCAGTCCAAAATTCCGCAGGCCCTACTTGAAGGGGAAAATTTTGGATTTTATGAAATCTGAATGCACCAAGGTACTCACCTCAGCCAAGCACACCTCCTGGTAAGTTCATATTTAAATTTTGAGCATTTTCAATTTTTGGTCATTTTCCCAGCTGGAGGTGAAGATGTCTGCAAACACTAAGCTTGTTAAAAATTTAGAAGGTGTGGATAACTTCTATGCATGGAAGTATATGATTGCACTGATTCTTAAAGATAATGACCTAGAAAGACTCATCAAGGAATATGTACCAGAACCTACCGATGCTATAGCTAAAGAAGAACACCAGAAGGACATGGTTAGGGCCAAAAGGATCATTGCAGATTCCATTAAAGATCATTTAATTCCTCAAGTGGCTTCAAATAAAATTCCAAAATAAATGTCTGATGCCCTAACCAGAATGTATGAAGGAAACAATATCAACCAAAAGATGAATCTAAGAACTCAACTCAAAAGTACAAGGATGCAGAAAGGACAAACAATTCATGAATATTTCTCTAGAATATCACAATTCAAAGAACAACTAGAAGCAGATGGTGATACCCTACATGAAGATGAAGTCATAATGACAACTCTTAATGGTATCACAAGACCTTGGGATGCATTCATCCAAACCATTTGTGCCAAAAAGAAGAAACTACATTTTGACAGTTCGTGGGAAGAATGTATTCAAGAAGAAGCAAGAGTAGATAACCGACAAGCAATACTATCAAGAGATGAAGATAAAGCCCCAAATTCTCATACCAATGGAGGAAGGAAGAGGTATCACTTCCAGAAGTAAACTCATCAACATAAGGAGTCTCACTCCACAAACAAATTCATCCATAAACAATCTCACCCTCCAAGGAGATTCTAGAAGTTTCATAAAGGTCAAAGAAGAGAAAATGATTTCTCATCCTACCAATGTTACCATTGTAACAAGATGGGACATATTGCTAAGAATTTTTCAGATAGAAGAGAAGAACACAAGAAGATAAACATAAGGCACCATGCCCATATAGTTGAAGATGAAGAGCCACCCACAAAGATGATAAAAGAACATATTGAAGACTATGTCTTAATTTCTACCCTTTCAGGATCAATGTCACCTAGTGAGGACACTTGGCTCATAGATAGTGGTGCTTCCAAGCACATGACATGTCAAAGAGACATTCTCGCTTTCCTTACATAAAATAACTTTTCAGAGAAATTTGCACTTGGAGATGACTAACAATGCCCTATCAAAGGAGTAGGAGAGTCCAATTACAAACTTGATTCAGGGACCCCAATGAAGATGAAGGATGTACTATATGTACCGGGTTTGAAAAATAACTTACTTTCTATCTCATATTTAGATAAGAAAGGATTCAGAGTTGCTTTCATAGATGGAGAAGTTCTTATGTGGCCCAAAGGAAAAACCATAGAAGATGCAATTGTTATTGTGATAGAAGAAGGGGGCTTGTATAAGATAAAAGGTCACTCAAAATCATCCTTGACTCATTCCATTGAGAATACATATGAACATTGGCATACAATACTAGCTCAAATCAACTACAAGGCATTACCATATGTAAGCAAGGAAGTCACAGGTCTACCAGAATTCAAGGTTGACCATGAAGGTGTGTGCAACAAATGTGCACAAGGAGAGAACATCAAGAACCCTTTCCCGAAGAGAGACAATAATGCAGAAGGAGTCCTATATCTCATTCACTCATATGTATGTGGAACAATGCCATCAACCTCCATTAGTGGGTATGTATACTATGTGTCTTTTATTGATGACTATTCTCACAAAACCTGAGTTTACTTTTTGAAATAAAAAGATGAAGTGTTCGGTAAATTCAAGGAATTCAAAGCCTTGATAGAGAATCTCTCTGAAAGAAATATCAATATACTTAAGATAGATAATGGAGGAGAATACACCTCAAAAGAGTTTGTAAAATTTTGTAAAGATTTCAAGATAAAGAGGGAGCTCACCACTCCCTACAATCCTCAACAAAATGGTGTAGCAGAAAGAAAGAACATAACTATAATGGAAGCAATGAAGACTATGATCGATGATCAAGATCTTCCAATGCACTTATGGGAATAAGCAGCAAGAACAACAATGTATGTACAAAACATATTATCCCATAGTTCACTTGGGTTCAAAACCCTCGAAGAGATGTTCTCCGGAAAGAATCCAGAAGCAAGCCATCTAAAAATATTTGGTTGTCCAGTATTTGTACACATTCCTAATGAGAAGAGAACCAAGCTGGACCCTTCAGGAAAGAAGGGAATATTTCTTGGATACTGTGAGGTATCCAAAGCCTTCATAATTTATGTACCAGGTTACCATCATATTGAAATCAACATATATGTAACCTTTGATGAAGATGCAACACTCAATAAATCAAGAAGATTCCAGCTTGAAGAAGTATATGAAGAAGAACCTGTAGCTCCCAGAGTTGCAGAACCAGTGAGGGAAGTCATAACTTATCCTGATGAGGAGATTCCATAATATCATGACATAATAAAATCTAAAGAACCTCCCCAGATGATGATATCCCATGAGAGAAATCCATATTAGGCAAGGGAACTTATTCAATATGGATAAAAGTATGTTTCCCCTTAAGGAACCATGGGACACGTCAAGAAACCCAAGCTATTCTCCAATTATATGGATTTGATGTGTGATATCTTAGAGAAGGAACCTACTTTCTTTGAAGAATCCATTTAGAAGAAAGAATGGGCAGATGCCATGGCAAAAGAATACCAATCCATTATAAATAATGATGTATGGGAAATAGTTCATGTTAGCATATGGATTACCTTAACCAATCTCTAAGTCTAATTGTCACCTATATTTGTATTATTCATTTAGGATATTAGTAATAAATCCTCAAGTGATGACTAATGAGTTAGTTAAGATTGCCTAGCCTAGTCATCATGCATGATTTTAGGATGTAGAAAAAATGTGTCTATGAGGTGGCATCACCCATTGTACTATAAATATGTAACATTGGTTTGAATACTAAGGAGTTGGCTAGTGAGCCTTTTCTTCCATATTGTTGTTCCTTTCTATATTTTATCAATTGGTATCAGAGATTTTTATCAATTGGTATCAAATATCTTATGGTCTTAAGGGCATGGTAACACCATCATAGTTTTCCATGGAGAATTTTCAATCTCAGTTGATGGTGGTGGTGGTTATTCTCAACACATTCGACTAGAGGTTTGATACACTCCAAATTCACGTGCAGGAGACAAGGAAAAGGAAAATGAATCTTATATTGTAATTTTCTTGAATGGAATCACACTGGTGATCGAAGAAAATTCAAGTTCAAAGGATTCATGAAAATGAAAGGACCATGGTGATGAAAAAAAAAGAAGCTAAAGTGATGATCCAAAGGATTCTGAAGCTCAAGCCTGGATATCTTTGGCATAAAACAAAATAACGTTTTCAAATAAAGGGACATCGTCAATATGTTATTCTTCCTTCTAAAATTATGAAAATATTGATTTGGGAGATCATTAATTTCATATCTATTTTAAAATCATTTGAGTTCTACTTTTACTTGTAAAAATCTAGATCTAAAATTAAAAGGCTCATTACAAAAACTACTCACATTTATATCAATTTTCATATGTTGAGTTTTCAATTTGGTCACTTTCAATCCCAAGGCATTTTGAAGTCTTATTTCCTATAGAAAAATATCTTTGGGGTCCACATTTGTAGAATCTACCATTCATATTGTTTTGCACCTATAATATCCTCTCAAATGTGGATGCTTCCCACACATCATTTCAGTGATCACCTCCACTTGAGGATTTTTCTTCTTGAACGAGGGTAGAGGAGATTGGATGAACTCTCTTATTCCACATCCGCTTCCACCCCAATTGCAATACCTTACTACAAGTTTCTGAAGCTGGGCATTCAAAGAATGATTTTCTGAGACATGTAAATACTTGCTTTGAAGAACTGTAAATGGCCAGGTAATGAATGAAACATCACAAGCAAGTTGTTGATATTCACGCGCCCTCTTCAATATGGATTCTACTATAGCATAGAGGTTATTGAATGTATTGGAGTGGAGATGGGACTGGCCACTTGGGAGAAGCTCGATGAAGAGAAGCATGTAAAGCCAAAATAATATATATATTTGTAAATATTATATTTATGACAAAACATATGAATATGTTTCATAATGTAATAAAAAAGAAGAAGAAAGAGTGATATTTCAGAAGGGGATTTTGTTTTGAGAAGGGAGTGAAGGATTTTTTTTTTTGGATGTAATTTGAAGTAAATTTTACTTCAAGGTAGTGATAAACTCAAAATTCTAATGAAGGTTCATCACATGTGTGAAGGTTATATTTATTTAGTGCAAAGCATAAAGTGGTCACAAAACTAGTTGAAGTCTTGTCAAAATAAGAAGACCATATTGTATTGTTATCACATGAATAATTTTATAATAAAATCATATTTTATTTGGCTTTTGTGTCCTAGATCTGCCTAAAATTGAATAAGGAGATCTTAGGAACACCTTGTGTAGTGAGCAATGGTGAGTTTTTCATGGAGGCATATGTTTAATGTCTACTTTCGACATAAACACATTTGTAAACCATTATTTACCAAAACACACACATAATACGATGCAAGCCCAATGAAATTCAAGTAAACGTAATGCCATTCAAGAAGCGACAAATAAATACTAAAGTAAATGCACAAATCAAGCTCACAATCAAAGGAGAATTGAACTGAAAAGCATGTTCATAGCATCATCAAATTTAAAGATAAATTCAACTTTGAAGTCAACATTCATTGTAAACTTGAAAATATTATTTTTTGTAAGTAATCAAGCTCAACTACAGTTTTTTGTAAGTGTCCAATCAAATTAAGTTGAATTGTAATTTTCAAGTGCATTCTTGGCTGAGCTCGACACCTAAGAGTCATTGTAATTTTGAGTTGAAATTGACAAGGTTGAGTAGGTGAAACTCAATCATTGTAATACTTTGGGGTGCATTTTCGGTAGTCTTTGACACCCTCAACTTCCTGGAAGCAAGTTCAAGTGAGTGAGTACAAGCGAGAGTGAAGAGAAACTGAACGAGAAGTGCAAGCGAGCACATTCAAATGGAGTGAAAACTAGAATTATTAGAGTTTTTGAACACTCTAATAAACACCACTAAAGACAATACAATGATATTGAACAAAACAAGTCTTCAATAAGTGTTAACTTGTTTGCAAGTGACACAAGATAAAGTTAGACTTCTTCAAGATCAGTCCTAGATATTGAATGATGAGTTCATAGATCTCAAAAATCAATTAGCAGAAGACATCATAATCTTCTAGCTCAAATACTTGGCAAAATGATCAAATTGTCAAGCAATTAGGGAATGTTCAGATATTGCATCTATTCACTTCCATATCTCATCTCTCTTCCAGTTCATTTCAAATGAACCATTCAACATCTAGATTGATGATTTTTTAGGAAGTTCTTCAATGAGGCTCAACTCAAGAGTTTCAGTATGAAGACTTGGAAATGATACTAGTTTATGCTTCATTGCTGGTATTATTGATCCGACTTGTGATTGAGGAGGGGAATTTTAGCCTATGGCTTACCTTAACCAATCACTAAGTCTAATTGTCACCTATATTTGTATTAATCATTTAGGATATTAGTAATATATCCTCAAGTGGTGACTAATGAGTTAGTTAAGATTGCCTAGCCTAGTCATCATGCATGATTTTAGGAGTTGGCTAGTGATCCTTTTTTGCCATATTGTTTTTCCTATCTATATTTTATCAGTTCCCAGACTGAAGAGAAAGGATGCGGTATCTTCTAAATAGCTATACAATATAAAACATGTTGTTGATGGAAGTATTGAGAAATATAAAGCAAGATTTGTAGCTCGTGGTTTTTCTCAAAAGGAAGGAATTGATTCTGAAGAGACCTTTTCTCTTGTTTCCAGATACACTTCAATTAGAACCATCATAGCCCTTGCAAGTAAGATGAAATGGAAGTTACACCAAATGGACATGAAAACAACGTTCTTAAATGGTGTCATAGAAGAGGAAGTGTATATAGAACAACCTCAAGGGTTTGAAGTTGAATACATAAAGACTCATGTATGCATATTGAAGAAGGCTATGTACAGATTGAAACAAGCTCCTAGAGATTGGTATGGAATAATTGGCAGTTTCCTGACGAGCTTGGGATTTTCCAAGAGTAAAGATGACTCTAACCATTACTTCAAGGTTATGAATGATGAGATTGTTATATTGTTGTTATATATGGATGACCTATTTCTAACTAGAGAATAAAAGTTCATCATTGATTGTAAGAAGAAGCTTATTGCAGAATTTGAGATGAATTACCTAGGCCTAATGCACTATTTCTTAGGTCTTGAGGCCTGTCGAAGCCTAGAGAAGATCTTCCTTAACCAAGGGAAGTATGCATTTGACATACTAAAGAGGTTTTATATGTTGGAGTGCAAATCCATGAATACACCCATGGAAACAAAGTTGATTATCCTGGTTGATACTTCGTTAGAGTTGGTTGGTTCTAGGTCGTACGGACAAATCATTGGATCGTTGATGTATCCGACGAACACCACACAAGATTTATGTTTTGCTGTGAACACCTTGAGTCAATTTCTGGTAGAACCTAGACATGTTCACATTGTTGCTACAAAACATGTGATGAGATACCTTAAGGGTATGTTGGATTTTTGTCTCAGTTATAATGGAGATCATGACTTCAGACTTAGTGAATATACCAATTCAGATTGGGCTGGAAGTGTCTCTAACCGAAAGAGAGCCACATGATGTTGTTTCAGTATGGGGTCAACCATGATCTCATGGCAGAGTAGGAAGCAATCACGTATTTCTCTCAGCATGGTAGAAGCATAATACATTGTTGCATGTTATGCCAGTTGTGAAGCCATATGGCTTCAGAAGTTGTTGACAGGTCTATTTGATCTGGAGATGGAAGAAACCTTGATTCTATGTGTTAAAAAAAGTTGCATAAAAATGACAAAGAACCATGTGTTCCATGACAAGTCAAAACACATATAAATACAATATCATTACATTTGTGATATGGTGCAGAGGAGATCCATAAAGCTCCATTATGTTGGTAGGGATGAACAAGTTGCAGATGTGTTGACCAAGCCTCTGTCTCGTGTAAATTTTGAGCACTTTCGAGATAATCTTGGTTTAGTCTGAAAGGACCTCCCTCGAAAGGGGGATTAGTGTTGTGTTTCCAGCCTTGTGCTGAATATTTCCATCTTCATGTTGATTTTGTTGTGATTCCAGCTTCGTGAGGAAGATTTCTAGCTTCATGATGATTTTAATGAGATACCAACTTCATGCTGAAGATTTCCAGCTTCGTGCTGATGTTGTTGATGTTGGGTATGTGTTAATGAGACACACACACACACACA
>JZKD02S0052846.1:32413-78465 GCA_000966675.3 Picea glauca | reverse complement strand
ACACACACACACACACACACACACATATATATATGAACTTTGAACCCTTCTGAGCTTGAAATTGCATTATGTAGTACTCGGATATGACTTCTAAACTCCTTTCACAATATGAACCTTCACTGATAAAAAGTTATAGCACAAATACCAAAATGACTTGTTTAAGACTAATTTCATAATTAGTAAAAATCTCCAACTTCCACAAGATATATCTCACAAATTATAATTATTCAAATTCTAAAAAAAAATTCCATAGGTAGTTCACTATGTCTCCTCAATATTCTAAAAATTTTAGAATTTGAAACTTCACCGAAATGTTTTTATAGAGAAAATATAAATATGGCTCATTTGAGACTAATTTTAGGAGTAGTCACAAACCCTAAACTCCATAGGAGATATCTATGAAAATATAATGAAATTGATCTTGAAATTTTAACCAACTATTATTCACTATATTTCCTCAACATACTAAAACAATTTATGTTTGAAACTTCCCATAAAAATTTTTATAGAAAAAATCCCAAGATGACTCATTTAAAATTGATTTCAAGATGAGTCAAAAAACTTATATTCCATAGGATATATCTTTGAAAGTATAACAAACCAGAACCTGGAATTTTTACTAGAAGTACTTGGATATGTCTTCTGAGTAATATCTAAAATTTTCCATTTGAAGCATCCTATAAAAACATTTATAGTGAAAATTCCCAGATGACTTGTTTGAAGAAGAAAAACCCTAGGATCGATGCTTTGAAACCAAATGTTATCAACCAATGCCTTGATAATGATAAAAACTCAATGAATAATAGTCCACTTCGATGGGCAAAACTCATTTTACAATACATTGAATGTACAAGATTAGATGATACGATCCTAAGACTAGGTCTCCTTGGTATATATATATATATATATATGAGACAAAGGGTACAATATATTTAAAGGGTACAATGAAGGGTTCTAGCCTACATACACACATAACACTAGAAATGCAGTAATTCACTATATAGGGCATAATAAGGGGTTTTATACTTAACATGGTGCTTTGTCTAGGGATTAACACAAGGCTCGTTTCCTTATAATGTAAAAAGGAATTATTTTCATGGTAAACAATACCAACGTCCAAATCCTAAATCATATATCACATAAGTTAACAATCAAGACAAACATAAATTCCTTCAAATCCTAGGAAAACAAAATATAAGTATGCATTCCCCCCTCTTAAATGAAAGATCTTCAACATTATCTACAACTAGTCATGACTTAATATATAAGAAAATAGGAAAAATCTAAAGTCATAGGCATGTACTCAAACAAAACATGAAAAAATTGGTCATAGGCTTCATGAAGTAAAACAAATAGAACAAAAAGAAAATTGTCACACATTAGACTAAGGGAATAAGAAAAAGACACTAAAATCCAATAATAATGAAAACAATGTTAGGTAGTAGTAATATGAATCTTGGTTCCATGTAATATACCAAGGTTTCTTATTCATGTTAAACAAAGAAAAATAGCCAATGCACCTAAATCATATACCACACATGTTATTCATTAAGATAAAAAAAGTCCTTCAAAGCTCAAGACAACATAAAGATAAGTACACATTCTCTTCGTCAAATGCAACCAAAACCATATTCTGCAACATTAGAAAAAACTAATAAGATAATTTCTTGTTAGAACATAGTAGAGTCCTAAATAAGTGTAAGAAAAACATACATAGCACAATCCTAAATAAGTGTCAAAAAATAAGTTTGTGTACTAAAAAGTTGTTGTAATCTGTAACAACTATATAAAAAAAGAGACTTCGATGTACTAACAAGGTGTCATTCATGTATTAAGGATATTTGATATTAAATCTTCCTATATGGTCATACTATATGCAACCCATTAAAATGCTTGTATGTCAACTAACAAAGTCTTCCTATAAATCAATATAATGTCAAGGTCAACATCATAAGTGAGGGGCCACTACCTTTGCCACCACAACATTAAGCTCTTATGCTATGAAATAACTAAGTGTGTTAGCCAAAGGAAGTTTCTTCTTGTTGATATATGGCATCAATATATAAATATCTTTCTACTATTACTGACAACATTGCCACATATTTTGTCCCAAAGGAGTAGATTAGTTGGCAATAGGGTGCACTGTTGAGGAACTCCTTGTAATGTCATTAGTTTAAACCTTGAAAATGTGTGTGTATTGCATGTGGGACCATAGGGATACACCTAAAGGTTATAGTGGTAGCGGTCAGAAAACTCAACCCCATTTCACATGAGTACGAGAAAAACAAAAAATGTTGCCATATTTTTTTCTTGACACCATACCAAGAGATTCACTTGGATATTCTCTTTTAATTGATTATTTCAAATATTCCTCAACCGTTAAGAAATTGTAGGCATAGAAGATATCCCTTTGTAGTCAACTATCATATCATTTTTTTAATTTTTTTTTTTAAGTAAAAAGAGGGAAGTTCCTTCTATATTAAGTAGCAAAAAGTACCATTGTTCTTGGATTACCCTTCGTTTTGCCGATTAATCAAAAACTGAAATGGAGTTAACCCTAGTTCAAAAAAGACTAGTTTTCCATCAATCCTGCTCAGAGGAAACCAAGATTGATGGTGTGTTATTGTCTTAACTGTTCCTAGAGACTTACAAGATTTAACTAGAATCGTATAAAAAACGATGAAAAAGACACTGAAAACTTTGAACAGGACCATAGATAATACCCAGTGACATCTGAGGTGGTGTCCACATCTGGAGTGTGTGCTTTGGCTCGAATGAAAAAGTGTTGAAGGCAAGTTAGGCATATTCATCTCGGTGGTGCATTGGAATAGGTGTCAAAGAGCATGTCCACACACTAGCCCATGAGGGTGCCACGATAGGCGTGGTCCACCTTCTGGCTCCACAAATAAAAAACCAAATTAAGCAGGTTCGGATGGAGTAGAGGTGGCGGGTCACTCCATTGAGTTTCCATGCAAGAGATGGGAGGTGGCATGAATATTGTGCCACCCTCCTTGGCATTTCCACTACGCTCGCTTGAGTTTTCTTTCCCAGTCTACTTCAGGTCTGCTTCCTGCTCTATTCTTTGCATGTTTTTACCCAAGGTGGCTTTAGTGTCTAGGTCTACTTCATGAGGGGGCATGTCTGTTGGAGTCTCCTCTTTCAAATAGTAGGTGAAGCCTTCTTCCCGCGTCACAACAATTTCACCGCCATGATAGTTCTTGGGGCTGGACAAGGAGGCTCCCACTCTAAAATCACTTGGTGGATCCCAATTGTCTGGCACTGTGAAAAGGAGGAGATCCAAAGTCTCTTGAGAAGGCTCCTTTGAGATTTCCTCTTCGACGTATGCCATTGGAGGCTCCACTATTGCTGCTGCAACTGGAGGTGCTTTTCGTTCAATTCTTTTGTGCTGAAGTTGGGTCTGAGCAGTGGAGAGTGCTCATTCCATTTTTTGCAGGTGTTTCCATTGAGCAGCAAAGGAATGCCAGGTTGAGCCTCGACGAGGCTTTCCTCACTCATAAGGCATCAAGCTAGGGATACAGGTGGGAGGTTTGCAGAAGGAAGGAATATGGTTGCTCCAAGGCTTCCAGCTACATATTTGGTACAGAGTGAGAATGAAGTGGAGTAAAACATGGTTCGGGCACACTAAGAGTAGGATGGTCAATGGAACGTTCGGTGCCATCAAGTCCTTGGCATGGATGAGAATCATAACTAGACTACTCACGTGAGGGGCGAGTCTTGTTTCAGGAGGGCGGTAGTTGGAGCCCGCTCCCATATTTAATGTTGAGGGGATGGGAGTCGTCTGGCCTCATTTAAGGCCAGGCTTGGCTCCATGCCGTGTGTCTCAGGAGGTCTACGTGGCACCCCATATGGGGGTAGTCAACTATCATATCATTACTATTCAAACACTTCACAACCATCATGAAGATAATGCATTGTGAATCGTTTCCATTAATGCAATAGAGACTAGATTACTTTGTAACATCAACAAAATTACTAATAATCAGTGTTATAGAAATTGTTTAACACTTCTCATGTGGCATTATATATTATTTAAAATTTATGACATCAAAGCATGACAAATAAATCTTCTCAAGGTATTCTTTTAAAATTGGATTCACCCATCAACATTTACAAGTTACTCTATCCAGATAAAATGCACTCCATATTACCTACTAAATAATTTGCATAAATAAAAGGGCATCCACTCGAACACATTATATAACACGTCCTAGATCCATGATGCATTATTTCCATCAACCAAGTTTGAAGCCAATACCACAGTCATATTCTAAAATGTTAGAGAATCTATAGTATATAGAGCTCCATTTGACCATTCAACTCAACATATAATTTAATGTCTTTGCTCCTAAATATTTAAGTTCCCTTATCTCTCTTGTGTATCTAACATTCCTCAAATCATGTGTTTTAAATACAATGTTACCATTAAATAGGACATCTAAATTTAGTGGATTATTGACTTCCCCTTATGAATGGCTTAAATTAATTCATGAGTCTTGTTTTCCGAAGAAAGTTTTTGGCTTCATACCAATAGAATATAATGAGTGATAATGATAACCTACTCTATCAAACAATTGAAATTCATCACCATTAAAATGTTATATCTTATTTCCAGGTGAAAGATATTATGACCTACTAACTTTACTGACAATTGAAAATTAACTGAGATATCACAAAAGACAAAAATGGCATCAAATAATTATAGAGCTTGCCAATTTGGGTCATATGTTGATGTTCTTAATTGTCAAAATTTCATAGTAGAGTATATGACACAGTAAATCACTCAACAAAAATAGTATACTAAATTATTCCATGTTGCCTATTGCTCACTGGTCGAACCTATTGGTCGATAAATGGATGAATCTCTACTGCTCTATATGGATGTTGATCTCAAGTTTAGAATTGTATTAGAGGGAAAACTTGTAGAATTTACGTCCTTCAAATATCACCAAACCATTTGAAAATCCCCCCTACAGAATATTATGATTTTTTCTTTCCAATAGATCTGGTCCCAACAAGTTTGGATATGTATATCACAAGTTATAGGTGTAGAAACGAAAACGTACACTTTGGAAGATTTTACATATTTGTAAGTTTTAACATAAATATTCATTTTCTTGTCACTGGGGACTTGGTGTAATTATAACCAATTCTTTCTTTTAGGGTACATATCTTGGGGAAAACCCTCAAGTGCTTCTCCTCATTTCAAGTATGGTACCCAAGGTAAACAGGTCATAAGGCCAAGTCAAGAACATGGCTCAAACCCATTACAAAAATATGATCATGAGGCATTATGAGTTCAACATGTCACTTACAGGAATAGAACCTCAATGGGGAGTATAACACTCCATCCCATAATCACTCGGGCTAGACCCAATTGACAGTTGTAACCAGTTCTTCTGGCAAGACAACTTACAATTGAAAACTTAAAAGAAATGTAACCAGTTCTACTAGATGGAGTTGAGAAATGGTGGTTGTACAAAGAACACATGGAAAACAAGTTGATAATTGTAATTAGTTTATAAACCAGCTCTAAATTTATAATTTGTTTGCTTCTCTAACATTATCAATGACAACAAAAGGTAAAGGAAAACACATAACAATGATTAAGAATCTTGCCATATATTGTACAAGTGGTCCAGCAAATAAAAGAATGTAATATTTCAGATATAAAAAGTATGCAGAACAGAAATAAAATGCTAGAAATGGAAGATGAACAACAATATAACCAGAACAACACCACAATAACACCAAAATGATATCAGAATAACACCAGAAAGAGTTCTTCCATTACTGAGAGAAATGTTCACTTGCCTCTTTGAGGGTGTGACCTCCAGCAGAGAAGAGCTCTATTACAATAATATCCAAGACAACGGTTCTCATACCCTCGACTACTATTTATACTAAATATGTCTATCAAAAGAACCATCTAGAGGAAGATCCTTCTAGAAGAGGAAGATTCTATTAGGTCTTATTACATTTGACTTATTCTTCCTTATTGCTAAGCCTTATTAATATTGACCTTTATTACATCAGAATATATTATTCTACCTACATGAGGGGTTAGGTCCCTAACATGTCCTCCCCCTTAAAAACAACCTTGTCCTCAAGGCTTGAGATGTGGAAATTGTTTCAAAATGGTAGTTGGTTACCAAGTGGCATCTACTGGGGTTGTATATTTCCACTGGAATAACACTTCCATGATGGTTCACTGATGCAGGCGACGCTCACAATGGTCCAAAAATTCTTGTGGTTGTATCCAAATGGAGCCTTCTTCGTCCAACACGAGAAGGTTGGTTTGATTTTGGCACTTAGTTCCAATCACCTTCTTTAAGCAGGAAACATGAAAAATAGGATGTAGCTTAGAATGACTGGGAAAAGCTAACTAATATGCCACTTGTCCTACCCACTTGAGAATGGTATAAGGACCATAAAATTTGGGCACCAGTTTCTAACAATGGTCAGCCTTGAGGGAATTTTTCTTGTAAGGTTGTAGTGGAAGAAACACCTAATCCCCTTCTACAAATTGATGTTCAGTTAGATTGTGATCTGCTTGTTGCTTCATGCGATTCTAGGCCATGACCAAATTCTCTTTGAGGGCACGAAGAATAGCCTCTTGAACTTTAAGCATTTGGTCAACCTCCTGGAACTTTGAGACACCTGGTAAATATGAGAGAACTAAAGGTGGATTTTTTCCATATACTACTTCAAAAGGAGTCATGCGGGTAGTTGTATGGTATGAAGTGTTTTACCAGCATTCAACTAGTGGTAACCATTGATCCCATTGATTTTGATTTTTCGAGGAAAAAAACCTCAAATATGTTTCCAAACACTTGTTGACAACTTCAATTTGACCATCAGTCTGGGGATGATAAGTTGTGCTAAGATGCAATTGGGTGCCTTGTAGCTTGAAAAGTTATTGTCAAAAATTGCTGGTGAAAGTTGGGTCGCGATCAGAAACAACAGAATGCGGCATTCCATGAAGCTTGAAGACCTGATCCATGAAAATTTGAGCCACAGTGGATGTTGTAAATGGGTGTTGAAGAGCACAGAAATGAACATACTTGGAAAGACAATCAACTACCACCATGATGACAGATTTATTTCCTAATTTAGGTAAGCCTACAGTAAAATCCATAGAGATATCCCACCAAATAGCAGGTGGAATCGGAAGAGGTTGTAGTGTGTCAGCAGATTTGATTGTTTCTCCCTTGTTGTATTGACACACGTCATATTCAACCACAAAATTATGAATGTAATGTTTTGTACCATCCCAGAAAAAAGAACGTTTGACCCTATCATACGTTTTGGTAAACCCGGAGTGCCCAGCTGTGGGTGTATCATGAAGCTCAGAAACTACCGTGGATTTAAGTTTTGATTGTTTACTTAAATACAAACGACCTTTTGTTCCCTCAACCTTCCAGCCAGAAATTTTCTCTTAAAGTCATTCCTCCAGGCAATCCCATCTTACCTCTTCTCAGCCCTGGCTGGCCCCCAATCAATTATAAAGGAAATCAGGCATCTGCAAAGAAAATTTCTATGGCATGGACACAACCCTAACAACAAATGGGCCTTAGTCACCTGGGAAAAATTTTGCAAGCCTAAATCTTCAGGTGGTCTAGGCCTCTGGGACCCTGGTAAAATAAACAACATCATGGGAGAACAAATTTGGTGGAGATGGCTCAAAACTCCAACAAAGCTTTGGGAAAAACTCTGGAAATGCAAATATGCCCCAAATACGCACCAAAGTCAACTTATAATAATGGAGGGGAAAATTCAGGGCTCCAACATCTGGAAGGCGGCCTAGAAAAATCAACCACTCATACGAGAACATGCTTTCTGGGAAGTTCACAATGGCTAGAGTGCCCTATTCTGGACGGATTCCTGGTAGCAAATTCCACCCCTACAACTGGCAAAAAATCTACAATCCTACAAAAATAACATTCAAGATCTTTCCATCCTCAAAGTGGCAAATCTATGGACAGAAACCCCCAACGGCTCTCCTTGGTGAAGCTGAAAATCAACTCATCAGGAACTCCAAGTGGCAATGAACTGTGACCTGAAACATTGGAAACAAACAACAATCCAAAGGAGAATCAGGAAAAGCACAGACCCAAACATTCTCATATGGGGATACACACCTAATGGAAGCTTCCCTCTCAATGAGGGCTACACCCTATAGGATAATTTCAATAACCTTCGGAAAGATAGCATCTGGACATCAATATGGAAATCAAAACTCTGGCCTAAAATGTCTACTTTCCTCTATCTTGACGCAAAAAAAATGGGATTTCGGCTATCGGGAGTCCAAAGCTTGAAGGTCGATATTCCCCTAAGTCGCGAAATGTGAAATCATGATGTCAACGATCAGATCAGGACTGTTGATTCCAGAATAGATTGGGACCATCGATCCGGTCCCATGGATATGATGCAAGGAAATTTCATGATTTCGGCTATCGGGAGTCCAAATCTTGAAGACCCCTCTTCCCCAAAGTCGTGAAACCGTGACATGTGAAATCACGATGTCAGTGATTAGATCAGGACCGTTAATGCCAAAATAGATCTGGACCTTCGATCTAGTCGCATGGATATGACGCGAGAAATTTTTGGGATTTTGACTATCAGGAGTCCAAAACTTGAAGGTCGCTTTTTCCCAAATTCATGAAATGTGAAATTGTGATGTCAATGATCAGATCAGGACCATTGATTCCAGAACAGATCTAGATCGTCAATCTGGTCCCATGGATAGGATGCAAGGAAACCTCATGATTTCGACTATCGAGGATCCAAATATTGAAGGCCACTCTTCCCCCAAGTCACAAAATGTGAAATTGTGATGTGAATGATTAGATCAGGACTATTAATTCCATAATAGATATGGACTGTCGATTCGTTCCCATGGATATGATGTAAGAAATTTTTGGGATTTCGGCTGTCGGCGAGGTCGCGATTCGAGAACTCATGAAAAACACAAGAAAAATAAGACCGTTGAACCCATTGAAATCTGGATCATCGATCTGGTCCTGATGGATTCGTTGATAGCCATTTGATGTAAGTAGACTAGCAACAGATCTTCTTTGTAAACCCTCTAATGAAATTAATATAAGGACCCACTTTTTAATTCACAAAAACAAAAAATACAAACGACCTTTGTATCGAAGCTCATCATGGAGCCAAGAGTAGCATGGGGAATCAGATGCAAACTTTTGGGATCGTATAACCATTCCTGGCGAACATCTTGGAGCCAATCTAGTACAATGAAGGAGAGAGAAAAAGGGACCCTTCATCTTCATATTTTTAGGAAAGTGCATTCGCAACCACATTGACTTTTATTTTCTTGTAACTAATGTCATAATCATATCTAAAGATATTAGTCACCCATTTTTGTTGCTCTAGGGAGGAAATGTGTTATTCCATAAAATAATTGAGGATTTGATTATCTATCTTAATTTGGAAGCGTTTCCCCAATAGATAAGGGTGCCAAAGATCAACGACAAGAAGAATAGCCAACATTTCCTTTTCATAGATTGATTTTCCCAAATTTCGTTCAGATAGTTGTGTGTTGGTAAAGGCCAAAGGTTGATCCTCTTGCATATGTACAATGTCAATTCCTTTCCTTAAAGCATCACATTCCAGGACGAAGGTCTTTGTGAAGTCAGGAAGGGCTAGGACTGGAGTGGTGAACATGGCCATATTCAAGGTTTGAAAAGCCTGAGCAACTGTTGGAGTCCAGGTGAAAGAATTATTTTTAAACAGTGCAGTGAGAGGTCACACAATCTTTCCACAATTCTTAACAAATTTGCAATAATAACCTGTTAAGCCCAGAAATCCACGCAAGATTTTGAGAGTCTTTGGGTGAGGCCAGTCTTGCATAGCTTCAATCTTTTTAGGATCCACCTTGATGTCGTCCTTGCCAACAAGATGATCCAAGTACTTGACTTCTGAGGTGCCAAAAGCACATTTAGATTGTTTTAGGAAAGTTGGTGCTGAGAGAGTAGATGGAGAACTCGATCCACATGAGTAACGTGGTCTATCCAAGTTTTGATATAGATGAGGATATCATCAAAGAAAACTAAGAAAAAATGATGAAGAAAAGGATGAAAGACATGATTCATGAGGCTTTGGAAAGTGGAGGGATCATTACACAATCCAAAGGGAATGACCAAAAACTCATAGTGGCCCTCATGAGTTCTAAAGGCATTGTTAGGAATGTCTTCCTATTTCATATGGATCTGGTGGTAGCCAGAACGAAGATCAATTTTAGTAAAGAACTGGGCGCCACACAATTCATCTAAGAGGTCATAAATGAAAGGAATGGGAAATGTGTCTTTAATGGTGAGTTTGTTGAGGGAATGGAAGTCAGGACACATGTGCCAAGAACCTTGTTTCTTAATGACCATGACCACAGGAGAAGAGTAGGGGCTCATACTAGGGAAAATAACACCGGTGTTAAGTAGTTCTTGAACCATTTTCTCAATTTCATTTTTTGGGGAAAAGGGGTAAGGATAGGGACAGATATTGGAAGAAAGGCTTCCTAGTACAAGGGGAATGTCATTATCATGAACACCATGGGAAGAAGGGAGTCCTTGGGGAGTGGAAAAAACCGCTTGATGTTTAGAGAGGATGGATTGGAGGTCCTGCGGAATAGAGGGTGTCTCAGTTGCTTGTATGGCATGGAGTTGGTCAATAATGCTAGAATGACCTTTTTTTAGTAGCTCTTACATGCAATGGGAACTAATGATCTCAGGGGAACCGGCGGTGATGCCTAGGAAATTATATTTTTGGCCCTCCTAGTCAAATTGCATGGTTAATTACTTAAAATCCATGAGAATGGGACCCAAAGTTCTTAGCCAGTCTGCACCCAACACAATGTCACAACCACCCATGTCGATAGCAAACATATGATATTTCAGGTGTAGTCACCAATTTGGAGACACACATTTTCACAAATCCCTCCACATTTCATGGACCTGCCATTGGCAATCATGATTTGGAAATTATTGACTGCACGAATATAGCAATTAGTTTCTTGGGTAATGTGGTGATGAATAAAATTATGGGTGCTTCCACTATCAACAAGAATGATGACCTTCCTATGCTTGATGTAGCCAATTATCTTGAGGTTTTGGGGAGTAGAGAAGCCAGTGAAATCATTTAGCGAAATGATCGGTTCTACTTTGGGAGGTTCTGAGGGAGGGGTTATGTCAAAGGGTTCAAGTGACATAGACACAAGGGGAGATTCAACATCCTCTTCTAAAAAATCCTCTGAGATGGCCATAAAAATATTGTGTTTCTTACACTTGTGTCCCGGAAAATATTTTTCATCACAATTATAGCAAAGGCCTTTGAGTTGGCATTCAACCATTTTGGTCCTGGTCAATTTTTGGATCTTTAGTGAAGTAGAAGGAGTGGGATTTATTGGTTTGGTGTGAGGAATAAAGGGGGGTTTCCGGTTTTTAGAAGAGACAACCTGTTGTTATTCCTTATCTCTTTTAGTATCCTCCACCCAACTCTGAGGCCAAGCCATGAGGACATGGGAATGAATCTCATCCTTGAGGGCACTGATAAAACATTCTAAAAAAAAAACATCATACATGCCCTCCGTATGAATTTCCAATCGCTCAAAATAAGCTATAAAGTCTTCCATTATGCCAGATTGTTTCAACTTTGCCAAACGACCTAAATGGTTGGTGTCAATGTAAAAGCGTTCATCAAGCTCTGCCACAAAGTGTGTTCAAGCAACATACCCTTGACGAGAAGTTTTTCTCCATTGCCACCATTGCCAATGTTCTTGATCTAGATGGAGAACACCATACCAGAGTTTGGCCAAGTCATATGTAATGTTGTACAAAGAAAAATAATGTTCCATTTGAGTTACCCAACCAGTGGGATCTGAGCCATCAAATGTGGTCACATCCACACGTGAAAGGTGTAGGTCACGATGAAAGTGATGGGATTGAAAATTATGGGAATGAGAGAAAGTTTCAGATTCAGAATGCAAAGGTGGGTCAGATAAAGGGGGATATGTAGGGATATGCAGCTTGGTGCAGATCATCGAAGCGATAGATTCAAGCTGGGTAGTAATGTCTTGTTTGAGGTCTTCTTTGATTTCCTCGATTGAGGGGCGATGGAAGAATGCATGTTTCTATTGATGGTGGCAATATTGGCACTAAGTTATCTCGCTTCTTGTTGGGTCTCTGTGAAATTAGATTGTAAGGTATTAAATTGAGCTTCCAAGTCTTGGCTACGGGTATGGGCCATGATGACGAGGGAACCGAAAAGGGCTGGGTGGGGTCAAAACATTTATTGAAAATGATAGGTATGAACATGATAAGGGAGAAGAGATAAATCCAATAGAATAGGTCTCAAATAATGGTGCCAAAAAATACAGACCTTTTTTTTTACACCTATGGATTTATACTCTAGCCTAAAGAATATTGCAGTGATGAAATGCCCAAATTCTTAATCAAGAATGATTGTGCAGTGATTTGGCAACTCGAACATAGTTGCATGGCAATAGATCTTGTTTGTTTTGTTTTTTTTTTTGTTTCTGTCCCCAAGGGTTAGGTATTCAAGGGTTCTACATATAAGGGTTTTCCCTGTGCTATAGCTCTCTGATATACGTGCAGGGTCCAATAGTAGTACTCGGTCCAATATCTCAGAGCACCAACTAAGGAGGCTAGACCATGCCCTTAGCCATACTACCTGACTACCTAGGTACTAGAGAGTATCTTCCTGAGTGTTGTTCTTGGTGGCACTATAGCAGTCAGGCGGTCGATCGGTTTATCTAAAGAGGGATTCAAAAATTCTAGGTTTATCCATATACAGGTGATTTCTAATGCGCTACCACTCGAAGGGGTACCAATAGGGGTTACAGGGGTGGCCAACAGATGTGTGCTTAAGTACCACTTGTATTTCCTATGTGTATGAATCCTCGACCGCGGTTTTATGCATGTAACGACATATCTATGTAGCTTAAAGATGTTTGAATACATCTCTACCCTAAAAAAAGATAACCCACAGTTTTCTGTTGAGGAAAGTGCTCTGATACCACTTGTAATATTCCATATATAAAAAGTATGTAGAACATAAATAAAATGCTAGAAATGGTATATGAACAACAATATAACCAGAACAACACCACAATAACACCAAAATGATATCAGAATAACACCAGAAAGAGCACTTCCATTACTGAGAGCAATGTTCACTTGCCTCTTCAAGGGGGAAACCTTCAGCATATTAGAGCTCTATTACAATAATATCCAAGACAACAGTTCTCATACCCTCGACTACTATTTATACTAAATATGTCTATCAAAAGAACCATCTAGAGGAAGATCCTTCTAGAAGCGAAAGCTTCTATTAGGTCTTCTTACATTCGACTTATTCTTCTTTATTGCTAGGCCTTATTAATATTGACCTTTATTACATTGGTTATTATACCTACGTAAGGGGTTAGGTCCCTAACAAAGAGGGTAATATGTAGTTGGCAACCAACTATCAAAAGAAATAATATGAATAAATATAAGAAACTACATTAGAGATTAGCCACATTAAAAAGTGTTGGTAGGTAGTTGACATTCAACATATTTACAACCAATTCCAACCAATTCCAACATCTAGTGTTTTCCATAGATATTGTTATTTTAATGTTCATTTCTTGATCTAATATTGATATCCTCTACTTGTTGTACCTGTTTGAAAATATACAACCTTCCTACCAATGATTGTTCTTTCTATAAACTAATTTTCCTCGCTAGCTATGCTAAAAATACAAGCAATGGAGATTAAGTTTCTTTAAACAACCTTCACATTTTGGAAGGATTTCAAAAGGAAGAAAAGCACCATGTTATAAATACTATCATATGTCCATCTTAACTTCAAATATATCATACATCGAGAGGGATCAAATCCCTCTAGGTGCAATTCTTTCCTCAAGTTTTTTCAATCAAAATTTTTTTCACCTTGAGGAACTTGATCCCTCTCCATGAATGATAGATTCAAATTTAAGATGGATCTATGTGTCAAATCCATGTTGAGCACGAAAGTAATTACACTTCTCCCTCACACAAAGCAGGACACAATTGAAATGTTTTAACCATAATAATTTGTTTCTTTTCAATTAATTTATAGATACATTGTGTGTATGCGTGTAGTTGATATTGAAATGAGAAATCCAATAAATTTTGGAAGAATTACTACTTTGTTTCATGTTCTGATTAAATTTGAAAATTTTGATATGGAATATGAAAGGGGGATTCAACAGGTACTAGCTAGGTTTTCCACAAGTATATTCTTATATGGAGACAACCATCATTGAAGTAGTGTTATCTTCTTCATCCTATTTCAAGAAACAATCCAGGTAAGTCTATTCTCTCATAAGAAAATTAGTTATTTCACTACTTCACTGTAACAAGGGATTAACACAAGAACTTCACTCCAATCCATGGGAAGGTAGATTTTGCATCTATATTCTTAATTGGATTGAAGGTTGATTCTATGGGTTATATTTATGGTTTACATACGTATATTGTTAGATGGAGATGACCATCACTAAATTAGTGTGCTCTTTGTCATCCTATTTTAGGAAATAATTCAAGTAAGACCAATCTTTCATAAGAAAATTAGTTATTTCACTACTTTTCTATAACACGATATTGAGGTGAGAAATTCATTCCAAGCAATGGGAAGGTGGATTCCATAGGTATTAGGTAGGGTCTTCATAGGTATATTGGTTTTAAGTCTTGTATTAGAGTGACAAGGATAGGGGCTAAGGTAGCATTAATTTTTTGGTGATGATGGAAGATGAAGCAATGGATTACTCAGTCGACCCAATAGAGGGACATGCAATATAAGCAACCTCGATGCTTGGCCAACCTAAAATTCCATCTAATTCATGGTAGATATGGTTGAAAGGGTTGCTCGAACTACAGGATTACACATTATCAAACTTAGGCAATTTTGATCAAGGCTTAGCCACCAATGATACTCAAAGCTATTAGTGATTATAGGCAAGGGAGAAAGGGAGAAATGGAGAGTTTATCAAGGGATTTAATGGAATATTTTATATCCTACTAACAGAGTATGAAGGGGATGATATAGAAAACATAAGACATTACTTCTATAGCCTTAATAGAGATAGAGCCATTAAGTGTATTTATGACAATGAGATAATGTTTATTCATCTGCATGCATACCACAGGGATATAAAAATTAAACTATACAACTTTTAAGGGCATTCAACTATTTTATAGGAGACAAGTTTTATCAACAAACATCTATAATTTAACCTAATGATCCACCCATCCATAGTGGAATTAGGGATCCATAGGAAACCCTCACTAGAAAGAGAGAGAAAATAATAAAGAAGGAAATGCATCAAAAAATTTCCAAATATGCTAAGTCTGCATTTGGGTTCAAAAGTTAGATTAAATAATGCTATGGAACTTGAAGAGAAATAAATTGTAGGATGGTTTCCTGGAAAAATATGTCTTGTGATTGTTTCAATGATTAAGCGAGGTTAAACCTTGAAATGCACCCCATTTAATGACCTTGTCTAAGTGGTGTCCGGTATGGGTTTTTAATTCAATGAGAGAGGTAAACAAGGTTTTAGGAGTGTAATTTCCATAATTTCCTCTAACAAATAGAAGGATATAAGTTATAAAGAAAAAATAGGTACATAGAAGGTACCCTAGACAAGTTAGTGGCACCAGTAGAGAAACATTCAACCTTGGATCACCAAAATGAGTAGATTTTGGACATTTCTAGTGAAAACAAGGGTTGTAGGCCCATCATGGGTAAGTCCTCTCACTTACCCTCTCCTCATAAAATGAAATATTTGAAATTTTTATTTTTTGGAACTAGGGGATTAGAGGTAGAAACAAAAGGCTTGGATTCCATTAGTGAATTTATACCTAGTATTTTAATCATTAAAAATCCTTTTTATCTAACATTAATCCCTCTATTAGTGATTGATAAGGATTTGGTAGAATAAGTTGAGGTGGGGACTTCTGAAAACCCTAAATTAGAATCAAAGGCCAAGGGGGCCTCTTGAGACTTTTCTAATTTGAAATACTTCAAATATAACCTTTGACCTAGAATCAATGGGATATTGAATTTCTAGAGATGGTGGTAGGGGGTTAGGTTTCCTTGATGAGAAAAAACAAAATCCAAACCAAAGAGGGAGAAAGTATTATATGTCCATGGCACATAAACAAGTATCATCAGAGGTTATATGTGTGAAAATGATTCGAATTGTATTGAGAATGAAATGAGATACAAATGAAAATATAGCAAAGAACATAGGAATAAAATGAAACCCCTACTATTAATGAATATTAGAATAATATAGAACACAAAATGGCTAGAATGGTGGTAACTTATCTCTTAATAGAAAGAGATGTAAGCTCCACTCATTCGCAATAAGTATTACATCACACTCCATTGCATGCTCAAAGAACCTCATTTACCTTGATTATATATGAGAGAATGAGAGGAGAATAATTCCCATGATGCATGTAGGATAAATTGGTCTAAGTTTACAACATGTCATAGGCATGTAAAACACTAGGAATTATTGGAAGGTCACTCATCCCAATACTATTCTAGCCCAAGCGCACTTAACTATAGAGTTCTAATGGGATCTAGTGCATTAACACTGTAGGAATGTACGTAACACCACCAAGAAATCATTACATGATGGTTGTATTTAACAAATGGAGATGGAATTACAATTCATTCCCAATAAAAAGGGTGAATATCATGGTTTATCAAAACCAAAAGCTCAAAAACATTGATTTAGTGGAAAAGGTGGATGGCCACAAAGATCCACTTGGATCAGTCATCCCCCCTTAGGAAGAAATGGTCCCCATTGCATCAAGTTCCCTTGGGAAATGAGGAAACTTTTGTTGAACATGAAACTTGGTGAGTGTCTTGCCTTGCTGAAGTAGTTGTATTGCTTGTAGTTGGAATTAGCTTGCTGAAGGATGTCATGAACCTGTTGTTTGAGGTTTTGGATCCATTCAACAAATATGGCTACATGATCTACCTTATTATGAGTGTGGGAGAACTCTTTTGGTGAATATGTAGCAGGAAGATTTATATCAATGGGGGATAACGGATAGAACCCCAACCACACCTGAAAATGGTTATGGCCAATAGAGTTATGAAGGGATCTATTATATTTATGTTGAACATATGGAAGACTCTCATTCTCTGGAAGTGAGTGTCTATAGATTGGACCATTGGGTAAGGGAGAACTGGGCACCAAGTCAATGAAATGCTTGACTTGGCAGTGTAGAAGCACCCCCGTAGGTGAAAAAATATATTTATGCTCCTCTAAAATCTTATCTACTTTCTTATGATGCATAGAAAGGTCTCGAGATGAGGCTATGGTGGTCATAGTGACCTTCTGTTCAACTTCTTACCAAATCATGAAGAGGGAAAAAAAAATTGTCTAAGAGATTACTTTGCATCATTGTTTAGTCGAGATCAATGAAATGGTAGTAATCATAACTACCTCTAGTATCCTGTAGAGCTTACCCCCCAGAGTAATAATGACACTATAGGGTTGAGAATCATAAATAGCGTGATGTTTCTACATATATGGTTTTCCTAAAAGAGCATCACAGACTTCGAGTGGGGAAACATCACACAATACCTCATCTTTGAAGGGATTGATGTCGTAGGGTAGACAACATTGTTGGTTGACATGGATGTCTCATCCACTGCTCAATCATATGATGGTGTATAGTTGGGGATGTGGCATTGTCAACGACTTCATCCTTTTGATGACCTCAGATGAGATCAGATTCTTTTGACTCTAGTTGTCAACAATGAAATGCAGTGGGGCCCCCTTCACCCAAGTCTATGAATGGAAGAGATTCTCCCCCTCCACGGGGTCCTCTCATTCTTCTGGTTGGATTTTTATGGCCATGATGGTAGCAGTGGGTTCTACATTTGTTTCCCTTTATTTTTATCTAAATCATAGTCTAAGTTAGGTTCGTATTCTTTTTCTTTGAGCTCGACCACCAATAATTGTTTCGAGCGACATTCATTAGTGTTGTGCTAGAGGATGTTTTGGAACTCACACCACTTTTAGGTGTCCTTCTTCAACTTCTCATCACCCTTCTCAGTCGGAAAATTGGACTGTTTTTCTTGATATTTACCCTCCTTGATTTTTCCTTCATTAAGGTTTCCTTTGAAATTATTTTTTCATGGAATATTTGCAAACCTAAACCCCTTCTTACTTCGTTACCTGAATTTATGCTCGATTTTGACTCCATATTGATAAGTATCTCCTAGTGAAGAGATGTCGAAGAAATACATATATATATTGATATACTTGTGTAGGCCACTGTGGTACTTCAAAACTAGGTGCCTCTTAGAGTCTCTGATACCAAACTTTTGGAAGATGTTAGCATAATCCGACACCAAATGGTCTATTTCCTAATGCAAATTTGTCCCTCTAGTCATCATAGCTTCCAACACGGTATAAATCCTCCTTGAAAGCATCCACAAAGGCTACCCAGGTGGGTTATTCCCTGAATGATGTAGATTCATTCGTGGTGCACCTCTCCTAGTAAGATTCCCACCAAGATTTTACATGGGAAAGAGATTTAAGGAGCGTGAAGGTGATTTTTTTGTTGCCATAATTTTTTTGGATAGAGTAATAACCTTCAAGAAAATTCAACCATTTTTCTAGAGCATTTACATCCATCTGGCCTTCAAATAATGGGATATTAAAATTGACTTGTACCTTGAAGTAAATCATACCTCTGAAATAGCTACATGTCGGATATTCCTCAACCGCCAACAATAGTCGTTGCAGGATCTGAGTGAATTTTTCAATTATTTCATTCCTCAATCGCACAAGGGCTTCCTCAAGCAACATATTGAAAAGATCTCCTACTCTTTCATCTCTCTTTTCTTCCACCATGGGAGGTCGCTTGGGTTGGCGAGATCAGTCACCCCCAAGATAAACTAGATTGAGATCCAACTCTTTATACCTTGACCTCACTAGAGAAATGCACTGAGAATTAACAAGGAGAAGACTACTATGATACCACTGATCCATATTATATCGAGAACAAAATGAGAGACAAATGAAAATTTAACATAGAACATAGAACTACAATGAATCCCATAGCACCTCCTTCACCTCGATTATATATAAGAGAGTGAGAGGAGAATAATTCCCATGATGCATGTGGGATAAATTGGTCTAAGTTTACAAAATTCCATATGCGTGTAAAATACTAGGACTTCTAGGAGGTCACATATCCTAGTACTACTATAGCCCAACCATGCTTAACTGGGGAGTTTTGATGGGATTAGGTGCATTAACGTTGTATTCATGTACATAATATCACTAGGATATCATAGCATGATGGATGTAATTAAAAAATGGAGATGGAATTACATTACATATAAAAAGGGTCAAAATCATGGTTTATCAAAACCCCAAGATCAAAAACATTGATTTAGTGGAAAAGGTTAATGTCCACCGAGATCCACCTAGATCAAAAAAAATTATCTCTAATTGGGGATCTTAAAGTATTAGAGTCATTTGAGAGGATTAAATGATCTTCTCGACCCTTAATTACTGAGCGATAGCCAATCCCTCAAATAAATTTCCCAAAAAGACTCAAGGGGCTTATAAAGACTTTAAAACCCTTTATTACCCTCCTTTATGAGAAAATTACAGATGGGGAAACATTTATTCACGAGCTATCCAAATTTATGATTGGGTGGGAAATTAATTATATTTATTCTATTAATGGGAGATGTAGTGTGAATACAATAGGATGAAAAAGGTTATCATTTATAATATCTAACTCATAGGCCTTTCCTGTGGGTTTGGGGGTAGTCTTAATTTCATTGGATATAGGGAAAACAATATATGTCCTAAACATATATGGCCCTTACATAGATAGAGTGGAATACTAGGACAATTTTTTTGATATGAAGTGTATTTAGAGCGGCCTTATGGTGATAGGGGGAGACCTAAACTTTACATTAGGAGCCTTAGAAATTGAGGGACTAGATGCTCACATGGATTCTCTCTTTGGTTATTCTATAAGAAAGCTAGAAGATGTGGGATTGTTGTAAAAAATATTAAGGATGTTTAGAATCCCTATAATGATCATATAATAGAATATGCAGCACTTCAATTTCAAAAAAATATGAAAGAAGTAAAGACGGTAGCATCCCAATGGGCCAAGAACAAAAAAACAAAATATGAAAGTTTTTTAAAAGAAGTAGAATCACGTTTGGAGACCCTTTATAAAAGTGATGGATTTTGATATCTGATTGAGACTCAAAATTTGGAAGCAAATAAATTAAAAGAAAAAAAGAGGAATATCTTACTAGAAAAAGAGAAGGAATAAAGGCTCAAGAGAAGGGCCATTTCGCTATAAGTAGGTGATGAAAGCTCCAAATTATTCCATTGATATGCAAACTATAGAAAAAAATATAAACTTTGTCTAGAATATGGACAAAGGAAATAATAGGTGGGTTGCAAATTTTAAAGACATACTAAATGAAGGAGTCAACTATTTCTCCAAATTCTTCAAAGAGGACTCTTGGGAAAAAAAATTTGAAGTAACAAGGATCTCCAACTCTTTCCCCAATTTTATAAACAATGAAGACAATTTGGAGTTGATGCAAGAAGTTGGAAAAAAGATGAATTTCTCCAAATCTTACAGAGTTTTCAAATGGATAAAATCTTAGGGCTAGATGGCATACCAATGGAATCCTTCCTAGGATGTTATGAATTCATTGAAGAAGACTTAAAAATGGTGGTGGAGACCACTAGAAACATAGGAAAAATTATTGGGGCTTATAATACTACCTTCATTTCTTTGATTTCAAAAGAGGAAAATTTGACATCTTTCAAAAAAAATTGACTAATATCCTTATGCAATTATAAATACAAGATTGTTTCTAAGGTCATATCTAGAAGACTCAAAAATATTTTACCAAAACAAGTCTTGGATGAAAAATTCAGATTTCTAGAAGGATGACAAATCCATGATGCAGTTAGGATAGCACATGAAATCCTTCACTCAATCAAGACCAAAAATCAATGATCGATTGTGATCAAAGTGGACCTCACCAATTCCTTTGACAAGGTAATTTTTCTTTACCTGAGATTGATCCTCATTCACTTAGGTTTTTGTCATAACTTTGTGGTATGAGTGATGTGTTGCATTACCTCTATATCCGTTGTATTCCTAATCAATGGGGAAACATCTCCTTTCTTCAAACCAAGAAGAGGTCTCAGATAGGGATGTCCCCTCTCCCATATCCTACTTCTACTAATAAGTGAAGGGTTGAGTATATTATTAAAAGTAGACTATGTATTCCATGATACATTTGTAACTCATATTCAAAGTAGGAGAGATATGCACAACCAAACATAATACACCTTTGACTAGCTACAATGTTGTATCCTACAAACAAAGAAGGGAATTGTAGTCCTGAATGGTGGGTGAGGTGGGGGGGGAGGGGGGAGATTGAAGAAATGGATATTTCTTAGTGAAATCGACCTGCCAATATCTCCAAGATTAATGCCCTCTAAATTCAAAAAACTAGGAATCAACAATGATTATGCAAAATAGAAAGTGGCCAAATGTGGCAATTTATGTGGCTTGTGAAATGGAGAAGAATTATCACTATGGAGAAGTTATAGAAAAGAGGTCAAATAGATCTGGACTCTATGTGTTACTTTCATAAACACGTTAAAGAAACTATTGTACATATTTTCATAACATATCCATTTTCCTAAATTTGGTATGGGTTTATAATAACAATTATACAAGGAGAGAGTGTATCTCTTAAGTGGAAGAAAAACTATAAAGGTGGCCTAAAAAACCATTCAAAAACATTAACATGCTTTATTACATTAGGGAAATTACTCTATATTTTTGTATATGGAACATTCGGGAGGAGTGGTTGATAGGATTTTTAGAAACTAAGAACATGAGTGAACCTATGTGCTTAAGAGAACTCTCCAAAACTTATAAGAATAAGCATTGGCAAGAGAATGGAACAAGGATGAAACACTATTTCAAGGACAAGAAGAGGAAATCCTTGGAAATAAGGGAACATCAAAAGGAAACTATGCATAAAATCAATCCTTATGGATCTACAAGGAAAAATTGCATCTACATGGTTACCCCAAAACCACTAATGGTGAAGATAAAATTTGGTGTAGAAACCCGAGGTAGTACAAGAATTGATGGAATGGGTGGTATATTTTTAGATAGTGAATTTCATTAATCCCTTATCCCTTTTCATAACAAACATTGTGAAACATGTAAACAACTTAGTGAAAATAGGGGTAGTGGAGAGAGGAATAAATCTATCTCAACACTTGGGTGAGTGCCTCTTTTAATAGGTATATGGTGATTCGTAGATAGTTATACAATGTCAATAGAGGTCAATGATCAAAGACAATAACTACACCAAACATGCATATTGCAGATTGGCTATGAGCTTATCCAAGATACTAAATAATTTCAATAATCTTAAACACTTATATTTCTCTCACACCTAAAGGAACAACAAGGTCATTGATATGTTGGCCAATATAAGAGAGCAAAGATTACCTAGGCACATTGTGTTTTCCATAAAATTGTAGGATTTAGAAGACTTTGATTAAAAAATGAGGCTAAACTAGCCATTATGGGAGGATAGATATCAAATTTCTAACAAGTTAATGGTAATGCAACAAGATTCATCTTATGGTGTAGTGCATGCACTAGATAGGGTACCTCATAGATAATATGTCAAGATAATATGGGGGATTTCCTTTAAGAAAATACATAGAGAAATATCATTGCAACCAATATAGCCGAAAAATCTCCCACATGATGCTAGTAAGTACAAGAATAACTCAACAATAAAATTGTCAAAGTCAAGATACAACTATAAAAGTGTAAATATAGATATAACACTCAAGTATAATAAGTTCATTCTCTCATATGTTTATCCATGTTCATGTTTCCATATGTATAAGTGGAAATAGAGATATAATACTCAAGTATAATAAGTCCATTCTCTCATCTATTTCTCCACATTCATGTTTCCATATGTATATATGGATAAAAATACTTGGGGTAATATTTATGGCAAATTGAAACAATTTTGCATTTAGGTGAAAAAGAAAAAGAAATAAAAATTTTTGATAAAAAAATACTCATAAAACCTTCCTCGATTCTGATACCCAATTGAAGAAGTTTGTAAGACCCCCGTCTTCCTCACATGTCAATATAAACATTACAAATGTATTAATGTTTAATTGGAAAATGTTAACCAATTGACTGATGGGTGTAGCCTTAAAAGTATTGGCCATGACACCACTAGAGGAATGAGAGGATGGTCTTTTAAGCTAAAAGACTCCAAGCCACCTTGTTGAAGTATTATCTGGAAATATTTAGATTATTTCCCTTAGCCCTGATTTCAAGGAAAATAAATCAATAAGGGAGGAGCAACCGACCACCCCCATTGAATGGAAGTATGGAGGTATGGATTAAGTAACAAGAAATATGTCAACCAAAGGACATCGGGAAAGATCACCACTAGTCCCCATGATTGACCCATGATTTTTCGTGTGGCAAAATAAATGGGGATAGTTCAAGAACCTTCCTGGGTTGAGCGTGCAAGAGAAGCACACGAGAATACAACAAGGGGGGAGGAGATAGACATACCAGATCAAAATTGGGGGTGACGAGAAGGAATAAGGAAAGAGGGAGACCACGTATGGGTTGGGAGACGTGAGTCTTAGAGGAAGGATCTGGTTGCAATACTGATCTGAGAGTCCAAAAACCCAACCTAAGCTAATAGGCCACGAGCTTGATGTTGGAAGGAATATGATAAACCTCAAAGAGGCATGATCTAGGGGGGCTGAGGAATTCGTTACCAGTGGTAGTGTGAAGAAGAATGGTCTTCTCTTACCATAATTTCCTTGAGAACCTAAGAAAGATTTCCCTGGTGGTATCATGGCTTGGCACAGGGGTGGCCTCTTGTCAAAGTGACTAAGCATGAAGAGCCTATGGTTGGGTGGAAAGGTGAACATCGATAGTTAGTTGGCTAGCTACACTTGTGAATAGAAAAGTATTTGTATACTTTGTTTAATTGGATCAAAACCTAGTGAATTACGTCTATAGTTGTGATGTGAAATCTTCATGTTTGGCTAATGGTGTTAATGTTTACTTCTTTGGAAATTTATTGAACTTGAAGTAAAATGGAAAATGTATGGATGGTTGTATCCTATAATTGTACTCATGAATGGTTATACTTGTTGAAGGATTGAATTCCTATATTATTGTAAGTATATGTGCTTGAAATAATAATGAAGTTGCACATGTAATTGTACATTGATTATGAGCACTTCGTAATGCTCTATATTAAATAATATAAACACATGCCTATGATTCCATAGTGCATAGTCAGATGTGTATGGTGGTAGAAAGGTTTCTTGAGTAAGGGGAGTAGATCTATAAGAGACAAGTGAGAGGTTCAAGACGAAGGAAGTGTTGTAATATTTCTCATTGAAGGGATGAAACCTTAACCATAAAAGTGGTCCGAGGGAAGCTAGAGAGGGATGTTAAGCCGAAGATATTTCCTGAACTCAGAGAAATCAAGGACTCCAAGTCCTTGAATGGTCACAGGATTTAAATCCTCACTAGGAGGACTGGATGGGGGTACTCTAATATAGATGAAGAGGGAATGCATTAACAGTTTTCAGAGAAAGGAAAGAGATACTAAAGATCATGTAAGCCTTAGAAAACACTTAGAATAATTATTGAAATGACTAAGTCCAAATTTGGGTTGTTAATCGAACGAAAACCTTTGAAGAACCCTCGAAAAATTGGCTAAGTCTAAGTTCAAATTGTTTTTCCTGAAGGAGAACTTGAGTTCAACCGGGGTGATTTCTACTCATTGGATTGGGTGGCGAGCAGATATAGACCATTGATTAGATGGGGTACTCATGGGAGTGATCAAGGGATAGATTGTAATAGGACTTCGATGAGGGAAGTTATGAGTCAATAGGGCTAGTTGATTCATCGATACGTGGCTATGGTGGATTTTGGATCATTGGATCTAGTCGATAGTCTATCAGTGTAAGACCAATTATAGGTTTGTAAAGGATATTAGAAGAGGGAGTCCGAGAATAGGGATTCCAAGGATCATATATCTTGTAGAGGGTGTTGTGGGATCACAATCGTCAAATCTCATGAGGACCACCCCTAGGAAGATAAATTTTCTACCTTATCTAGAGATTGGTTGTAAATTTCGAGGCACACTACATCTACAAGATCAAATTAACAACAACCAGACCATTTGATTTTTTGGAGCATATGTGATCCGATTGGATAAATCGGAGTAGTAAGTGAAGTCAAAATGAAGACACTTTGATAAGGAGGAGTTTCGACAGTAAAGGTAAAGCATTGATCGATGAATAGCTGAGAAGTAAACTCAATTGTAGATCGTTGTGGGTCTCGCTTAAACAAGGCTAAGGGAGATAGTTGACGTCAGAGTGGCATGTTACACTAGCATGGTTGTCGATGTACTCAGAGGATGATACATGGTGATGATTAATTGGTCTATGGGAAGAGAGTGGGCCCTTTTGGGAAAGGAGGCCTTTGGATCTTCACTTTAAATCATAGCCTCAAATATATAGGTTGAGAGAATATTGACCATTCATCGGAGAGGTTTTGGTCGGAGTGAGTTGCAGTCCTATAAGAGATGCACTCTAATGGGAGAAACTTCAAGAGAGAACTAGATTTATTGATTTAGTCAAATATTAATGTTGATCGTTGGATCCAAAGTGGCTAGGCTTCAAAAAGAGGGACTCTGAGGAATGATATCGACCATTCATTGGTGAGTGGTCGTGGTGTAACGATATATGTTGATATATGTTGGGTCCCACATGTTCGAGAAGAAGAGGCTAAAGGGATGGAATTTAACCATCGTGCAAGTTAAATACATCGACACGATAATATCCATTGGAAGTAAAGTTCTGAGATCCGAAAAATTTGGGAACAGTCTCGATAGAGGTTCATCATCGGAACTTGGTAAGTTGGGTTGATAAACGATTCGATGGGAGGAGAACCTTGATGATGATGATGACAAAGAAAATGACAAATACATACCCAAGTGATTAGGGTTATTGATCTGGAAATCCCGATGGACCAGGTGGTCAGTGCCCTGAATTATCGAGTATCAAAAGTATGTTAATAATGTTGAACACATGAGGGTCAAGGGTCTGATGGGATAGGTGGTAGGTGCCACACCAACATCCACATTGTGCTCAAAGGTAATACATTATGACACATCAATGCCACGTCAAATGACACAGGTGACATGGAGCCACGTGCATGTCGCATGGTGGTGAGGTGGACTTTGACCAAGAAGGTATAAACTCTAGAAGGCCATAACATTTGATCCAGAGCTCAGTTTTGAGCATGGTGATAGTCATTTAAATTTAATACTCCACCCCTTAAAAATATCTTGACGAGGAAAAGAAAAAATTTAATACTCCACCCCTTAAAAAGGTACTTAGGAAGTTAGGTCTCTTACAAAGTGGTATCAAAGCATAGCTCATGTAGATTTTAACCTTGTACAATATTTTATTGCAAACAGATTTTCAGTAAAAGAATAGAAAATATATAATGTCAAATACACACATTACATAGATATTTTTTCCCTGGAAATCTAAACTAGGAAAACCAACATATTATATATGCATTCACATCAAACATTGTTACAATACAATATAAATATAGGAGCTAGCGGCATCCAAAACCCTAACCCAATGACTTGGATTTGTTAACAACCATAATTCCTTAACCAGAAATAGAAAACCATTAGCAAAAAACCATGTGTCGAAAAAATCTCCAATAATGGACACAAAAATCGAGGCGACATGAAAAACAAGGAAAAAATGTGACATGTTTCCCGGGGCAAAAAAACATTTTCTTGGGCATTGCCCCTTAACCCCCACACATACCCAACATTCTCCCACTTGTTGTTTTCCTTGCATATAGGGGGTTACAGGGTTACATAGTCAACAATCTAGGGCAGTAATGCCCATAGATCCTCTACACCAAGAGAACTTATCAGTGCTCACAAATTTTGTTAATGAATCTGCAACATTCTTCAAGGTGTCCACCTTCATCAACAACACTTTCTTTTCTTCAACCATGTCTCTCACAAAATGATATTGAACATCAATATGATTTGTCTTTGAATGATAATTTGGGTTCTTCACCAAAAAAATTGCACTCTGACTATCACAATATATCCTTACATCTTGATGTACCAATTGAATACATGAACCCAATCTTTGTAACCATATTGTTTCCTTTCTTGCATGAGTGGCTGCCATGTTTTAATCTTTTGTAGTTGAAAGTTCCACTACATCATGTCTTTTTCTCATCCAAATGATTGCTCCTCCAAATAGGTTAAACACATACCCACTTGTAGATCTCCCACAATCTAGATCTCCAACCCAGTCTACAACCACAAAGCCGTGTATGTCCAACACTCTTTCCAATCCTGGACTTCCTTAGTAGCATAATCCATAGATAGAACTGCCACGCAAATACCTAAAAACCATTTTTACTGTTGTCCAATGCTCCTTCCCTGGTTTTGACATATACCTACTCAAAACTCCCACTACATGTGCAATCTCTAGTCTAGTACAGGCCATTGCATACATCAAACTTCCAACTGCGCTCGCATATGGAACATGTGACATGTCATCCTCCTCTTCCCGTGTCTTGGGAAACTGATCTACAAATAACTTTACACCAACATGAATAGGGACCTTGACCAGTTTACATTCTTGCATGTTAAACCTCTACAATATTGTCTCGACATATTTTCTATGATTTAAACATAGTTTCCTCTTTTATCGGTCTCTTTTAATTTCTATGCCCAAAATGAAATTTGCGGCACCGAGATCCTTCATGTCAAATTTAGAGGACAACTAAATTTTCACATCCTTGATAATCTCCTTGTTGTTTCCTATCAGCAACATGCCATCCACATACAAGACCAAATAAATCAAATGATCACCAATTGATTTAAAATATACATAGTGATCCTCTTTTCTTATTGTGAAGCCAAGTCCCAGCATTCAAGTATCAATTTTTTTATACCACATCCTTGGTGATTGTTTTAAACCATACAAATAATTTTTCATCTTGCATACCAGCTCCTTCTTTCCCTTCACAATAAAGTCTTATGGTTTCTTCATATAGATTACTTCTTCTGGATCCCCATGTAGGAATGTTGTCTTCACATCCATTTTCTCTACTTCAAAATCAAATGTAGGAGAAACATATAAAAAAAATATAATAGAAGTTAACTTGGAAACATGAGAAAAAATCTCACCAAAATCAATTCCCTCAACCTGGGAATAACCCTTTGCTACTAACCGAGCTTTGTATTTCTCCACTTTGCCTTCTGCATTCAACTTCTTTTTAAATACCCATTTGTTGCTAATGGGACCTCTTCCAGATGACAACTTCACTAGATACCAAGCCTTATTCTTATCCAAGGCTATTATTTATTCAACCGTGGCCTTTCTCCAGAGTTTTCCATCCTCTAAATCCACATCTTCTCTAACAGTTCTAGGATCATCATCAATAACAAACAAACCAAAATTTGAATGGAAATCAGATGGAGTATACCTTTCTGGTTGCCTTCTTTCCCAAACTGATCTCCTCAATACTAGAGTATGAGGATGTTCTTCTTCTGATTCTTGTTCTTCGGTAGATTCTGATTCATCGTCCTTTAAATCAAACTCTATTTTCCTTGGTCATTCCTCACTTGGTAGGACATCCTGTTTGACAACATATTTTATTTCTCTAAATTACACATCTCGGCTATACACAACCTTCTTAGTTTCTAGGTTCCAAATATTATAACCTTTAAGACCATCTTTATACCCAATAAAGATACACTTTTAATCCTTCTTATCTCACTTACTCTTTTGTTCCTTTTGAACATAAACATAGGCCTCATAGCCAAATACCTTGAGATGTGTGAGAGAAGGTTTCTTACTATTCCATGCCTCTTGTGGAGTCTTTTCATCCAGTGTTGACGAGGGTGATCTATTGACCAGGTAACATGCAGTACCCACTGCCTCTTCCCATAATTCTTTCCCTAACTCGACACCACTAAGCATGCACCTTTCTTTTTCCATCAACGTCTTGTTCATCCTTTCTGAAACTTCATTCTACTGAGGTTTATATGAAGTAGTCTTCTGCCTTGTTATACCGCACTTCTTACATAATTCTTCAACTTAATTTCTGCAGAACTCTTCACCATTATCTGTCCTCAGTGATGATGCTTAAAATTGCAACGATGAATACTTCTCCCAGATGATTTCCAAGCTCTATTATTTATTTATAACAATAATAATAAACTAGTAGGTGGGACCCCTTGTATACTAGTGGTGCTGTGATTGATATTCTACGCTTATATATTTTTCTTGTTGTTATGATGATGCCATCACAGTCTTCCACAGTTGATGATTCAAGTCATGGTTTTAATCGTTATGATGACATAATATGGTTGGTTGATTTTTTTATGGCTAGATGGTTTTGATGGTCACTCACAAATTATGGTTGTACTTTGGATAAAAGGATTATTTTCAGTTTTGTTTGACATTATAATTAAACATGGGATAATTGTTTCATTTATGATCTTGATAAAGGATGATATGGGAGCTTTTTCAAATAAAAGGACTATGTACAAGCCCTAAGGTTATATGTAATTGTGACAAAGGAAGGGTGTATAAACCCTTGCTGCTAGACTTATGCGCTTTGTTAAACATTATGTGTGAGGCATATGTGGTAAGGTTATAGCACATGGTTATTTTTAAAAGAATTTGACAATACTTGCATGGCGCACTATGTAATGGGATATAGCAATGGGATATATGGTTGATTTAATGGTTAATGTTATGGTGAGTTGGTTGGCTTGTACATTGAATTGAATGAGGTTGGGGAAGGAAGCGATGTGCATTTGTTGTGCCTCACTCAAACAAGCTTCGAGCCCATCACCCTATCCATACTTGCATTTGGTTTTTCGGTTCTAGTGGTTGTTGATGCTCCACGATTTTTTGTTGTGAAGGAAGATATAGTCTAATTCTCTCCCTCCATGATGGTTCCAGGTATGGTTCCTTATTTTTCCATCCACGACGGTTCCTCTGCATTATGAATCGATTTTTGGCTCAGAATTGCTTGAGGTCTGTGTTTTTCTTAAGTTTTTGGACTGTGTATCAGTGTTGTGTCTGTGGGTTCTTTTTGTGCATATTCTATAATGTTGGCTTTTTAAAGAAGAGGAATGAAAATTCTTTGTTGTGTGTAGTTTGTGCATGGATTTCTTGGTTAAAGAAAGGCATGTTCGGTTAACTTGGGTTTTTTTTTGGTTTGGTTCTCTGTGGAACTTATGATTATAGTTTAGCAAGCTCCGAGATTTGCGCATGGGTTTTACAACTAGTCTTGGTGTTAATTTTTGTCACTCCTTTCGTCTCTGTGATTGATATGTTTCAGTTCTTCGAGTTGCAATGTGAACTGTTAAGAGTTGGAGTGTTTCTTGCCATGTATTGGCTAAGCCGCGAACTATTATGTATCATGGTGTTTCCCTCATTATCGTTGTTGTTGGGAAGCATTGCACAGTCGGGTTTAGTATCACCCAAATATTTAAATGGAAGCTTTGTATATGTTTTTGGTTGGCCATGGGTTGTGCTTGGGCATTTTTTTTACAGTGCTTTTCATATTTTGTTTCCTCTTGTTCTCTGTTGAAGGTGGTTGATTATCATTTGATAACCCACACTGTCAATAATATTGTTAAATATTATATGTCTATGGTGAATTTGAAAGGGGCATGAGTTGTATGTGTCTTCGAGGACTTATTCCTTTAATTGAGCCATCTTTTATTACTCTACGTGCTTTGTGTTTAAACCCTAATAACGATCTTGATATCGTTGCAAATCCAATCGAAGGTAAAGAGCATTGTGTGTTTTCTTGGTCGATTGGGCACAATTTGGCTCTGTCTCTCGTTGGGAAATTATTAAAAGAAATATGTACATGTAAATTTACGGGAAGCTTAGGCTCAAAGTTGCATGTTATTGGTTGAATGTTATTTCGAAAAAATAATTATGTTGATTATATTGGATGAACACTTGTGTGTGATTGAATTGGGGCATGATTATGAGTTTTAATGCCCAATTGATTATGTCGAACAATGTTTGGAAATTCGACAGATGGTGGTTAATACTAGGCCTATTCTTATTTTGGCTTAAGGAATAAATATTGGATGTGGATGGTTGGAATCACCGTGTATATTTCTATTTGATTTTAAAAGGAAAATGATTTAGCATTGGAATATGAATGACTTTGGCCCAACGAATTATTATGTTATCATAAAAATGGGAATGTTGTTATCATGACTGCTATATAGATATTATATAGATGCAAGGGCTATTGTAATTGAGTATTTCTGGGCATATGATTTTTTTTTTGAATTCAGCAAGCAATATGTAAAAGAAGTGATAGTTAAATGGTTTTTGTTTTAAAAGTGAATGCTTATTGGATTATGGGGTCTGAAAAGAGTTATGGTTGATTGTTTGATTTGATTTATTTTTATGAACAATATCCATATTTTATTCCCTCTCATGATACCACTTTTTCACTCATTATACCCCCTTCATAATCCGATTATCATTTTTGGCATCCTTGTTTTGTAAAATAAATTAAGAACCATGTATAACAATGACAAAGGATATGACACAATAATGGTTGGTAACTGATATTTTTGGTATTTTATTGCAGAGTTAAATTATTTAATGAATTGTTGAGTAGTACTCATGTATTTGTCCCCTCTCATTATATCAATTTTTCACTCATTACACTCCCTCTAGATGTCCCATGAACCCTATCCACCCTCTCCTCACTTGGAAATTATTAAATGATTTCTTATGGATGGATTTGCATGGGTCTTGTGTCAATTCCTTAGCCAAAAACTGTTTCATGCAAGCAGAATGTCGGGTATGGTTTGTTAAGGGCTAGTTATTGATGAATTGTTGCATACAAGATGAGTTTCTTCAGCAAGGGAAACCATGGCATAAATAACAGAGGAAGAGGTAACTGGAACAGAGGGCCTATAAGGCCTATATTCTCTATTCATTTTGATATTGAACCCCGAGAGTTGAACCAATTGTTTCAATTTGGGTTCTTCAACTGGATTGGGCAAGGAATAGTATAGCCTCGACCAGAGAGACCTCCCTTCCAGCCTCAAAACATCCCTGGTATTTATGTGCCTCCTCATGTTTCCTTGCAACCATAAGTCCCTGCAAATGATGGATGGTAAGAGATTGTCAATCTGGCAGTCTCTCACCTTCATGGCTAGCCCAATTTTTCATTACCTCCTCCCCCACCTGTAAATCCTAATATTTAAATTTCCCATGTGCATTCACTTGTTCAATCCTCTCATGCTAGTAAAAGGCTCAAAACATATGTCCCTCATGTGAAAGATAAAGGCAAAGGTGTTGCCTCCCCTTCCTCTCCTTCAAATGACTCTTCAAAATCAATGTTCTCTTGTATGCATCTGAAGGATGATTGCTCCCATGTTATTAGTGAGATACAGCCTCAAGGTTCGAATCAACCTAAGGCTACTTTCGAGAAGTCAAAGGGGGACAATAGTGATAAAAGAAGGATTGCCTCTCAGAGTGGAAAGTATGGATTTTAATTTATGTGTTTTTATGATTGAATTGTTGAAGACAGTGGTCTGCAGAAAGTTTTGGACAACAAGCTATTTTTTGGATATTGTGGATTATGTGGATATTTACATATTTTTGGATATGATTTGAATTATTTATGATATTTAAATATTCAAATTTTGAAGGTATTTAAGGGAGTTACAAGGTGGCATGTGTTTAAATGATTATCCAATTGTGTTTTATTTTTGAAAAGAATAAAAGAAGGGAGTCACAAGGGGTCCCACCTACTTAGTTATTATTAAATAAAAGACCCTTAACTATTATTGTTATTATTATTTATCATTAACTTAGTTAAGTTCAACTAACTTAACTAAAGAAAGTAGTTTAACTACAACTTATTTGGAATGCATAAAAGTCAAATGAGAAGAAAAAACAAAGGGAGAATATAGAAGAAGAAATAAAGACCAAGGTTTCTCTTTTGTTTTCATGAGATAGTTTAGTTTTCATTCATTCTTGAGTTATTCAAAGCCTAATTCTCTTTTTGACAACAGGGTCCTATTGTAGATAGCAAGGTTCAAAGCTGAACCATATCATTTAGATGTTTGTTTTAAAGGTGTTGATCCATCCTTGATAGTCTGTGTATACTCGTTTGTTTATGGATTGAGTTTCATAGCTGATAAAGGATTTTTTGTAGAGTCAAATTGGTAGCAGTCTGTGGCAAGCTGATCTGGATTATAAATTTCAGTTTTTACTTCTTGTCAGATTCCTTTTGTATAGTATTCATTGGGGATCTCTAAATTAGACTTTCATCCATGCCCTCACATGGTTTTGTAAAGAGAAAAACACTTTTGATATCTTGGAATGAAATAAATCAGATTGTTATTCTGTCTCATTTGTGTGTATTTATGACTTGGTCACTTTTTCTTTTCAATCTCTATATTTACTTTCTATAATGTGCATACATTTTAGAAACTAAAATAAAATTTTATTTTATTTTTGCAACATTCTTTTCATTAATAAATCAACCTAAGCCCTGGTAATTAATACTTGTGGATTGGGGAATTATTTATGAGGCTGTAAAGCATGTGATATTTCTTACTATCTTGTCCTAGCCAAGGAAGATTTAAAAATTCTTGAGTAAGATAATTCATATATTTTCCTCAACATTTATTTTGGCGACCATACTGGGTAGATCTTCCATATCTCTTTGGTTAATTTAATTTGCATTATCATTGAATATGTTATGTTTATGCTTTTGATTATTTGACTGATTTATTTTCTTCATGACAATACCTGCTACAAGGAAACCCAATATTGAGCCCGGTCTTAAAGACCAAACTAGCATTGCTTTAACCTTATTCAATACAATCTTAGAAACTGCTAACACCCGGGTTGAACTTGAATTCTTGTGGGAAGTAATTAAACAAGGCATAAGTATTTGGGAACGCTGGGAGGACAGACAAAGGCAGCCTAGGAATCAGTTATAATCTCTCTTCCCTAAAGTTGTGATCCTCTTTTCATGTCATTAAATCCTCGTATCTCTGGGAGAAGAAGAGGATTGTCTTTTGAAATCAATCCTATCACTGAAATAGGAAGAGATAATGTTATTATGTCAGCCCAATAAGGCACTCTAAGGAGAAATGTATCTGATTCATCTAGTTCATATTTCTCACCCCCACCCATCATTCACAAAATGGCATTTGGCATGGCTCTAGTGGCACTGGAGGTGCCTCAACTTCTTAACCCTCGACGTCATTAGTGATTTCCAGCTTGTATAGTCATCAAATTCCATTCCAATCAACTACAAACCCTACCAAGGTCATTAAAAAGTATGGACTCTTTCAATTCAAAGAGGATGCTACTACTACCCCGTGGCATATATCTTCCCCTCTGAACCTAGCACCTGCTACTCGTCCACTTCCTAAATTCAAAGAGCATCTCCCTAGGTTTTCTAGAAATAACATAGTCACTACAAATGAACACTTGGTGGCATTCTCTAATGCATGCCACAATATAGGAGCTAATGACAATGATACTTGTATGTGATTATTAGTTAATTCCCTTGAAGGGAAAGCAACGACATGTTTCTTTTATCTTCTTCCCAAGATTCTTTCCACTTGGGAAAAGTTAGTTTACTGGTTTAAATCGACTTATGGGAAGTCTAAGAGCCCAGTTGAATAATTAAGGGAATACAATAACATCGCATATAAGGACGGTGAGACTATCAAGTCTTTCAACTTACATTTCACCAAGTTATATAATTAGGGTCTTGAACTCATTCACCCCCAGAACCAAGCCTCTTTTATGCATTACTATAATTCTCTACCTTCCCCTTATCATCATAGGCTCGAACAAAAATCTATCGAAAATCTTGGTTCCACTCTGCATACTTGTCTAGAGTATGAAGAAAAACTTAAAAGAATGGGTCTTCCCAAAGGAGACTCAATTAAACAAACGGACATCTCTTCCGTCTTACAGCTTGTACAAGATATGAATAACCAAATGATAGTGTATGATCGGAAAGGAAATTTCCCTTCACTTACTCATGGAGCCTCGTCTTCTTCTTCACTACCCTTTAGGAATTCAAATGAAAACAACTTTCAGCCTAAAGCCATCATGCCTCGTAGTTGGTGTAACTTTTGCGAGGAACACCACGAGGAAAGTAGTTGTGAGGTAAAGAAGAGTGCCAGAGATAAAACATTTGGAAAAAGGTGTGAAACTACCATTGTTGTTCTATATTTCACAGAACCAGAGAATGTCGTGATCATAAATACTAGGAATAAATCCTATGCTTCAAAAGGAAAATATGATCTCCCAGGTACTTCTTCTAGACCAAGCTGTTATTCACTAGCTTCTACTGTACAGGTTACTAAAACTCCTAACAGTCAAGGAATTCCCTCCCCTCTTCCCTCTTCCAAATACAACATTCTCAATCAATTGGCTAATATCAAGGTCGATGCTACTCTTCTGGACATGGTTGTCATCCCTATGCAACAAAAGCATCTAAAAAATTTAATGGAAGGAAAAACTTCCACTGTAGCTAATCTCTCTGAAGAGGTAAATGAAGAGGACTCAACTTTAAATAAAGTAGGAGTAAATAATTTTAGACACCCTGTAAAAAACCCCCCATTTTTCATTTCTGTAAATATTATGAAAAAAATAGCCCATTATTGTCTAATTGACGGTGGTTTAGGCCCAAGCGTAATGTCGAATATTATTATGGAATAGCTAGGATTGTCTTGTACAAATGAAAATGCTAGAAGCATGCTCTCTTATAATAGTTTACAACAATCGAACATAGGTGAAATCAAATACGTGACTTTGGTTTTGTGAACACATCCTAAAATAAGGACAACCCATAATATTCAGGTAATTGAAATGATAGTGAGTAATTATTCAATCATCTTAGGAAGATACTGGCAAGCTTTGACATGTGGATACCTCTCACTCAATGGGACACACTTATTCATTCCTCAGAATGGGAAGAACATCATAGTCCTAAGGGAGGGAATAATTTCACCGTATATAGAAAGTATTCCATAGCCTAATGTAAATTATGTCGAGGATGACTTAGCAGTGTATTCCATCTTCGTCAATGAGGACAACACTACCTTGGAACAAATTGATCTAGAAGATGGGATGTGGCATATGCACTTTGATGGTTCATGCTCCAACGAAGGTAATGGAGCTGGCATTATTTTGTACTCTCTTGTAGGTAAAATTCACAAATTTTCCTATAGGTTAGATTTTTCTTGCACAAACAACATCATTGAATTTGATGCATTATTGTTAGGCATTGAAAATGCCTATAATTAGGTAGTGGTCACCTTACAATTTTTGGGGACTCTGAACTTGCTGTAAAACTTGTATGAAAAATATATTCTTCGAGAAACAATTTAATGAAACGTTACATCCAAGTTGTTTGGGTGCTTATCTCGAACTTATTATATTTTAACATCACTCATGTCAAAAGGGAATTGAACTCAATGGTTGACAGGCTAGTTGTTTTTCCAGCTTCTCCTACTCGACAACTTCTCCCACAAAGACATTATTGCACCTTTCAATCTTTATATCTCCATCATATCCCTGACAATGTAGAGTCCTGGAAGTTCTTTCTCGCTGATGAAAGCATCTATGCTTTCATACAAAATGAACCTTATAATCCCAAGGAGATTATATCCATGGAAATTAACAAGATTTTGAAGGGATTGACTCCTCTAGAAAGTTCATTTTCATCGAGTGATGTAGGAAACAAAGAAACACATAAAGAAGAGGAGTCAAAAAGGAAAGTGGGTGAAAATTTTTCCTTGAACATTGGTACACCTGATTCACCAAAGAATGTTAAGATAGGTGCCCAATGTACTGATGGAGAGAAGTTGAAATTCATTGAGTTACTTCATGAATTTCAAGAATTTTTTTTTGGTCTTATGAGGATCTTTGTGGTTTTGATCCTTCTCTTATATAGCATTCCATTCCTATCAAAGAAGGCATAAAACTAGTTAGGCAAAAACAAAGACCCATTAACCCCGCACTGGAAGCAACTATTAGAAAGGAGTTGGATAAACTCTTCAAGGCTGGGATAATTTTCCCTGTTAAGTATTCTCAGTGGGTTTCCACTTTTTCGCTCATTATACCAACCTCATAATCCCATTATCATTTTTGGCATCCCTGTTCTATAAAATAAATTAAAACCCATGTATAACATTGACAAAGGATATGACACAGTAATGGTTGGTAACTAATATTTTTGGTATTTTACTTCACAGTTAAATTATTTAATGAATTGTTGAGCAATACTTGTGTATTTTTCCCCTCTCATTATATCACTTTTTTCTCATTCCACTCCCTCCAGATATCCCATAAATCCTATCCACCCTCTACTCACTTGGAAATTATTAAATTATTTCTTATGGATGGATTTGCATGGGTCTTGTGTCAATTCCTGAGCCAAAAATTGTTTCATGCAAGCAGAATGTCATGTATGTTCTGTTAAGGGCTAGTTATTGATGAATTGTTGCATACATGATGATTTTCTTCAACAGGGGAAACCATGGAAGAAATAATAGAGGAAGAGGCAACTGGAACAGAGGGCCTTGAAGGCCTAGATTCTCTATTCATTTTGATTTTGACCCCCAGGAGTTGAACCATTTGTTTCAAGATAGGTTCTTCAACTGGATCGGGCAAGGAATAGTACAGCCTCAACCATAGAGACCTCCCTTCCAGCCTCAAAACATCCATGTTATTCTGGTGCCTCCTCATGTCTCCTTGCAACCAGAAGTCCCTGCACATGATGGATGGCAAGAGATTGTCAATCTGGAAGTCTCTCACCATCATGGTTGCCCCAACTTTTCATTACCTCCTCCCCCACCTGTAAATCATAATATTCAAATTTCCCCTATGCATTCACCTATTCAATCCTCTCATGCTAGTAAAAGGCTCAAAACAAATGTCCCTCATGTGCAAAATAAAGGAAAAGTTGTTGCCTCCCCTTCCTCTCCTTCAAATGATTCTTCAAAATCAATGTCCTCTCGTATGCATCTGAAGGATGATCGTTCCCATGTTACTAGTGAGATACAACCTCAAGGTTTGAATCAACCTAAGGCTACTTCTGAGAAGTCAAAGGGGGGCAACAGTGATAAAATAAGGATTGTCTCTCAAAGTGGCAAGTATGGATTTTAATTTATGTGTTTTTATGATTGAGTTGTTGAAGACAGTGGTCTGCATAAAGTTTTGGACAATAAGATATTTTTTGGATATTGTGGATTATGTGGATATTTACATATTTTTGGATATGATTTGAATTATTTCTGATATTTAAATATTCAAATTTTGAAGGTATTTAAGGGAGTTACAAGGCAACATATGTTTAAATCATTAACCAATTGTGTTTTAGTTTTTTTAATAATAAAATAAGAGAGTCACAAAGGGTCCCACCTACTTAGTTATTATTAAATAAAAATACCCTTAACTATTATTATTATTATTATTATTTCTCCTAAACTAAAATTAGTTAAGTTCAACTAAATTAACTAAAGAAATTAGTTGAACTACTTCAAATTATTTGGAATGCATAAAATCCAAATGAGAAGAAAGAACAAAGGGAGAATATAGAAGGAGAAAGCAAGACTAAGGTTTGCTCTTTTGTTTTCATGAGATAGTTCAGTTTTCATTCATTCTTGAGTTATTCAAAGTCTAATTATCTTTTTGGCAACATGGTCCTATTGTAGACAACAAGGCTCAAAGTTGAACCATATCATTCAGATGCCTATTTTAGAGGTGTTGATCCATCCTTGATAGTCTGTGTATACTTGTTTGTGTATGGATTGAGTTTCATAACCGATAAAGGATATTTTGTAGAGTCAAATTGGCAACAGTCTGTGGCAAGTTAATCCAGATTATAAATTGTAGTTTTTACTTCTTGTCAGAGTCCTTTTGTATTCTATTCATCGGAGTTATCTAAATTAGAATTTTGTCCATGCCCTCTCGAGGTTTTGTAAAGAGAAAAACACTTTTGATATCCTAGAATGAAATCAATCATATTGTTATTCTTTCTGATTTGTGTGTATTTATGACTTGGTCACTTTTGATTTTTGATCTCTATATTTACTTTATGCAATGTACATATGTTTTAGAAACTAAAATAAAATAAAATTTTATTTTTGCAACATACTTTCATTAATAAATCAACCTAAGCCCTAGTGATTAATAATTGCGGATTGGGGAATTATTTATGAGGATACAAAGCATAGGGTGATATTCCTGACTATCTTGTCCTAGCTAGGCAAGATTCAAAAATGCCTGAGTAAGATAATTCATATCTTTTCCTAACACTCAACACCTTAATTAGTTTATCTGTTTGATTCTCAACAAGAGCCTTAAACTCTTTAAACCAGTCAAAGACTTCATGTTTCTTCCCGAGGAAAAATATCCAAGTATTCCTCGAGAAGTCATCTAGAAATGAGACGTAGTACACAGATTTTCCCAATGATGGAACTGACACAGGTCCAAATACATCATTGTGAACTAGCTGTAAAATTCCTTCTACCCTCGTTGCACCATAGGGGAATCTTACCCAATTATGCTTCCCATATAGACAATGTTCACATAAATAAAAATCCAGAGAGTAGTTAGACATGCCTTCAACCATACCTTTATCATGTAGTAGTCGAAGACCCTTCTCTCTGATATGGCCCAGTCTTTGATGCCACAACATAACCTTTTCTCCAAAGACTATAGGAGTTTTTTCTTATTCAACTCCAATATCAAGAATAATGGAACTATTACACACATCACTAATAGTGATTCATTGCAACTTATACATAGTTCCAAACCAAACTCCCTTCCGCAACACCATTTATCCTTGACCCTTCCTACGGGTTTCCTTTTCAAATATTGTTTTTACCCTTGCATCGTCCATTTTTCTTACATAAATCGAATTTCTAGCCAATATTGGGATATGAAAAACACTAGGTAGTGTTCTAATCCTTCCATCTATGAGCCTCAACTTGATTTTTCCTCATCCTATGATTCTGGTTATCGAGTCGTCATCGAGGAAAACATTACCTCCATCATACCTTTCATATTCTTAGAACCACTCCCTATGGGGAGTCATATGAAAGGATGCACCCAAGTCAACCAACCATGCCTCATGATCTGCATGTGTACTTGAAGACGCCAAGTACACAACCCTCCTTCTTCCTTGGAGGTCTTTTCTTCTATAGAAGGATCTTCTTCAGATCCCTTCTTTTTCTCAACTTTGGATCTACATTGCTTCTTGTAGTGCCCTTATTTTCCACTTAAAGACTTAGATATTTTTCTTTCCTCGGAGAGTCCTCTTGAAAATAATGCATATGTTCTCTGTCCTTCCATGTTCTTTCGTCTCATCTCCACCGACAACAAGGATGATACCACTTCATCAAAATTCAAGTTCATTGTATTACCACCTATGGATAGAACCAGACTATCCCATGAGTCTGGTAAAGAGCACAGTAAATTGATACACTTATCTTCATCTGAAATTTTAATATCAATAGATACTAACTAGATTACCACAGTATTGAAGGCGTTCAAATGCTCTGCTACTAAGTCTCCATCTCTCATCCTTAGGTTATAAAAATTCTTTCTCGAGAATGGTTTATTCAATAGGGACTTAGACTGATACAACTTCCCCAACTTATCCCATAAATCCTTGGTTATAGATTCCTCTAACACATTCAGTAATATTGAATCTGAGAGACACAATTGGATTGTGTTCTTCGCCTTCCTATCCAACTTTTTCCAGACATCTGTTGAATTTCATGTAGGTGCAATACCTATATCCACTGCGATCCATTGATCTCTATCCACCAACAAATCTTCCATTTTGATCTTCCACAGTGCAAAACTTTGTTTGTTAAACTTCTCGATCTCCATTTTCGAAATTCTCACCATTTCTCTTCACCTGAAGAATCAATACTGTAGATATCCCACTGTAACTAGGCTTATCATAGTCCCAAGCCAAACACTTGACCACAAAGGCATCCCCCTGAAGCTAATAATTTCTTTGATACCAAATGTAGATTTTAACCTTGTACAATATTTTACTGCAAACAAATTTTCAGTAAAAGAACAGAAAAGATACAATAAAAAATACACACATTACACAGATATTTTTCCCCTAGAAACCCAAATCAGGAAAACCAACATATTCTATATTCATTCACATTATACATTGTTACAATACAATATACATACATGAACCAACGACATCCAAAACCCTAACCCAATGACTTGGATTAGTCAACAACCCTAATTCCTTAACCGGAAATAGAAAACCATTGGGAAAAAAAAAACATGTGCTGAGAAAAGGCCCAACAATGGACACAAAATCAAGGAGACACAAAAAATGAGGAAAAAATGCGACACGTTTCCCGAGGTAAAAAATTACCTTAAAAATTTAAATATTTTTGACTTATGACTCTTACTAGACCTAGGTTTTATCTCAGATTTGAGGTTGTTAAACCAAGCTTTGATACCACATGTTAGGAAATGAGAAACACTTCCACGCAAAACCTAGCAGAAGAGAGGAAGAAATATTTAATCAAGAAAGTAAATGAAAAATCAAACACAGAATACACGAAGATTTTACCTTGGAAACCCAAACGAGAAAACCAACATTCCTTGAGCGTCTTGTTCTCTTGTTATCTTATTTATTTAGAATAAAAGGTTACATGCCTAACCTTGGTCTACACCCAAGACACAATCAACATCATACCTTCTTGATTTACACAAGAACAACCTTGTATCCATTTAGGCTTACATATACATGACCAACAACCTCTAAAATGATTTCTCTAAATATTAGTTTTTATAGCGTTACAACACACCTTATTTATAGGATTTACAGTAGAAAAAACCCTAAAGAAAGGTGCCCAAAAAATGGTTACAGATTCACGTAGATAATTGGATAAAAATCCCACCAATCTTGGGATTTTGTTATAGTCGACTACTAGTCAGCCTTCATTCGGTCTTCAGTCAGTTGCCACATGTCGACCTCTTATTAATTGGCCTCTTTGACTTGTTTTCGATTAATTTGAATTTGAATTTTCCCAGTTGATCCATCTCTACCTTTGACTTTCATTGCAAGTAATATAACAACCCAACATGTAATAGTGTCTTGAAGAGGTGGAATGAAGAAGAGGGTCTGTTGAGATCAACAGTTTCTTCAGAGGTGGTTCAATCACATACATAAATCTCATTGATGCAGAAAATGAATTGAGATTCATGTAGTGGCGGAGAAGCACGAGGGCATCCGTTCTGATTTTTTATTACCTACTACAGAGAGCATCCACTTTGCTTTTTGTTTACGAGTTACAGAGAGTGTCTGCTTCTCTTCCCTATTCTTCTTATTTCCAATTTGCTAAAATTAATGCCAATGGTGTTGTGCTTCTTTTGGGAATGGAATCCCACTCTCTGAACCATCCATAGGATCCTTTGCTCCATTTTTGGCAAGTCGAAGAGCTAAACTATGTGAATTCTATAGGTGAACTGAGACTTTGGGAATTTCATCTAGCTTCTTCATGAATCTAAAAGGGGGAAACTTGGCATATTTTTTAAGGGAAGAGACCACAGAGAGGAAGGAAGTGATGTCAGGAGGAGGAGGTAGGGTGCTCCCAATGGAGGTCGAAGCCATGGGGGAAATCTGATGGAAGACAAGATATGGTTGCAACAAGCAGGATGATTTTTTTACATTTTCAATAAAACATGTTCTCATTATAACCCCCAACATTACAATATTTTTAATCCCATGGTTGTAGAAGGTTATTTTAACCTTGAAAAGAAAAATGTTAGAAACATTACAATATTGTTAAGGCCATGGTTGTAGAATGTTATTTTATCATGCTACTAGTAGAATCACTTTTCAAAATGGGAGTAAAAACAACCACTAAATTTGACCTCTAAAATACAAGAACTTTGGAGGGTTCTCATCAAGTGGGTAACTATGTTTATTTCTTAACACGTATTTTTTATCCCATGGGATTCACTTCCTATTTGGGAAGCCTTCAAATATTTGTAGGCACAATGTTTTCAACATCTTCAATAGGTTCTTTTAATGTTTCTTTCCACTAGCTTCTTCAAGGGGCGGAATGAGGAGGGAATTGAATCACCTTGCATACTTGTAGTGGAGGAGGGGCATAATTAGAGCTTCCACAAGAGGTTCAATGGTGTCTTAAGGAGGCATTCCAATTGCAAGAATGCTTTGCGTATTCCCATTAAATCTGATCAATTCCAATGCTCTACTCATATTAAAATACTGAACAATTTAATCACATTTGGACTTGCCAATTCATTGTGAGGGATTGGCCAACAAAATCTCATCAGTGAAGGATTGACCAACGAAATCTCATAAATTCACATGCTACTCATGTAATGAATATTGACATTGTGATGATGTTGCTTATCATCCTCTAAAACCAATAAAATCTATCAAGCATTAAAGGAAATTAAACCAAATATTATTGAAAATGCAATTATGTCATTTTTATATTTGAACTTTGTGAAAATGAAAATATCAAGATCATTATAGTTTTTCTAAATAAATAGGACCAAAAAAAACATTAAAATAAATTTGTACTTAAATAAATCAGATTTAATCAATTTAAATTTAACAAAGATCTAAACTAATTTAATTTATATTGTTATTATTTAATATTATTGTTTCATTGTATTAAATAGATTTAATAACAACTTTTATTTCAAATATCGATTTAAATTTTTGTATTAATCTTTATAATATTGTTGAATAATAATATTAACTCTTAAACAAAATAAAAGTTATCATGCCCCTTAATTTACTAAAAAAAATTATATGTTTAAAGTTGTATAATTTTATAATGGTGAAATTCATTTTTTTCCTCGGAAAAATTCATAATTTCATTATATAATAACAAAATTACATACACGGATATATACCAGCTATTTTGACATAGCTAAGTACATATTCTCCAACAAAAAGATTCTAACCACCAAATGATGAAAAACATGCATCAATGATACATAATCGTGTATCTGCCAATAATACCAATCCCCAAAAAATATCCATCTGAAATAACCACCATCATTTAAGTCCCCAATATAGTGGGTATCCCACCAATACAACAAAAACTATATCAGAAAAAATAGGTTGTGCCCCAGCATAAACCATAATATTTTCCTCGTAAAAAGAGCAGAGAATCCAGAATCATATATCATGTCTTTTGTGAAAGGGTTTGTGGTAGAATCCTCGAATTCCTATTGATGTATGTTTTTCAACATACCATTGTCCAAAAGCTAACTATGTGGCTTCTTTGGAAATCATATCCGCCAATTGGTTCATTTCCCTATATATATGAAAAAAAGAGATAGATTCAAATAAACTTTTAATATGAATTACATCCTCTAACAATGGAAGAAAATGAGAGACTTGACATCCGTGAATCCCATTAGTCCAAGTGATGATTACTAAAGAATCACCAAAAACTTGTAATGTTCTGGAACCCTGCTCCACAACGAAAAGTATAAGAAGTTTTAAAGCCAAAAGTTCAAAATAGTTGTTTGTGCCATTCCCCAAACCAACTTTGAGGGTAAAGAAATGTGAGTTAGAGAAATAAAGACAGTCTCTCCCGCCACACTTTGTTTGATCAGACAAGGAAACACCATTGAAGTATCCCCATGGGAGACTGAATTCAGGAACCACCTCCCTAATGACCCTCGCTTGTGGCAAAACACCACCACCCGATCCTGGAAAAAAATTAAATATCCCAATGTAATTAATTGCCACCCTTTCAACCGGAAGGATCACATGCTGGAAAATTTTCCCATTTCAAGTGATCCAAATCCCCCAGGCTAGTATAAAAGGGAAAGCTCGATAATCCACTTGACCCCGACCATGTAGCCATGCATGTGGAGATAATTCAAAGGAAGTTCCCTGCTATCTCCAAAGGGAGGGAAGAAAAATCCTAGAAAAATCCCATACCCCCCGGACAAAAGAACAATGTAAAAAAATATGATCCATCGATTCTAAATGGGATTTACAAAGAGCACATCGACCCGGCCCAGAGAAAAGATGCCTTTGCAAATTATCCCAGGTAGGTAGGTTGTTTTCCATAATCAACCATACCAACATATTTCCCTTCACCGAACAAGATTATTTCCAGATATTCCTCCACCACCAGAGGGGGTCTCGTTGTTGAAGGTCCACGTATAACTTTATATAACCAGTGGGAGGAGTATATTCCCCGTCCTCAGCACCATCCCAAAGAAATCCATCTTCTCTATCAACCAAACAAATGGAAGCATATCGGATTTCTTATGTATATCTATCTCAATGAATATAATTCTCCTCCAGAAGACCAAGCATGTGCCCCGACATCCATCCTTGATGCCACAAATTTGTTTGTAAAGGATCCCCAAATTGAGCAAGATAAAGGAAACCCCCCTACGTGAATCTATTCCTAATCTCTGCTAACAATAAATTTCCCAGCTGACATCCAGACCATGGATCCAAACCAAGATGAACCAAGTGCCTAGAACCCACCCACCACACCAGACAGTTCCTAATGAGATCAAATGCCTTAATTAAAGCCTTCCAGATAATAGAAAGTCTCATTGAAGGTTTATTTGTAGTTTGAATCCAGTCAAGAATAGATAGGGGGAAAATGTTGGATCATATTGTCATTGATGCCAATGGTTTGATTGATTGATGTCAAGTGATTGATTGATGTCAAAGGATTGATTGATTGATGATTTATGTAATATAATATGTATTGTCCTT
>JZKD02S0052846.1:16828-30108 GCA_000966675.3 Picea glauca | reverse complement strand
TAATGAATAAATGTTGAATGCTAATTGATGAGTTTTTGTGCAAGAGGGAAGTTTTGGGAAAAAGAGCCCCACACTCATTCACCCCCTCTCTAAGTGTGGTAGGTGTGTCCAACATGCAATATATTTTTGATGAACTACACGGGTCCAAAGACTAGAAGTTTTAATCGGTCGCCAGGAGCTCTTTGCAACAAGTGATTTTGAAAAATAAAAAATGTTTGTTAAGCCCCATCCACCCAAGGTCTTTGGTGCAACAATTTGATCCCATCGAACCCAGGGAAAAATCTTTTTATCCTTGTTTCCCTGCCATAGATAAGAAAAACACAACCTCCTCACCTTTTCCAAAATGTCTTTTGGTATCCAAGCTAAATACATCCAGTAAAACATAATAGCCTCCAAAAGCACCTTCACAAGAACTAAACGACCAACCCTAGAAATCCAACGATGACTCCAACTTTTTATCCTTTTTTCAAGTTTTGCAATGAGCCATAACCAATCGATCTTCCGATAGTCATTTGGTTTCAATTGAAAACCAAGATACTTCAACCCTTCATCCAATTCAAAGATCCAAAAGGGAATCCTAGTAGAAATGAATAATGACTCCCCCCCATCCAAGTAAGAGAGTGTGACGCTTGACTTTTGTTCATTGATTACCATGCATGTAGCTTGTTTGAAGAGAATTATACCCTCACATAGTTTTTCAATATCCTATCGAGATCCGTCACAAAAAATTAATATCTCATCCACAAAAAGTAAATGTGAGATATACAGACCCGAAGTAATTTTGATGTCTGTGAATTTTCTATCAGATTTTGCCTCAATCAAGAAACAACTAAGACACTCAGCAACCAAAAGAAAAATGAGTAGAGATAGAGGACATCCCTTTATAACGCCCCTTTCCTCCTTGAAGAACAAGGAAGCTGAACCATTAATCAAAATGAAAAAAGACATTGTAGATAGACATCCCATAATCCAATTTGTGAAAGCCACCCCAAAGCCATGATGTATCAACAACATCCAAATATAAAGAAAGTTTACCCTATCATAGGCCTTCGAAACGTCAATTTTAATAACTGCACCTTTAAGCTTCCTACTTTTTAAACTGTGTAAACCTTCCTGTGCAACCTCGATAGCCTCATGAATCAGCCTTCCCTCCAGAAAACTGAACTATTCGCTTGAAATATGCCTGGAAAGAATATATTTTATTCTTCAGCTAATAACTTTTGAGATGATCTTATATATACAGTTACATAAAGAAATAGGTCGAAAATCATCAAAAGTAGTTGGATTGTTCAACTTATGGATTAGGGCAATGAAGGCGACATTAAGTGGATTGTGTATATGCCCATCTTTCTTGGATTCCTCCACTACTTTTAAAATGTCATTTCCCAAAAAGTCGAAGAGACCCAAGTAAAATTCAATCGGCCAACCATCAGGACCTACAATCTTTCCTTTCTGGAAAGAGCGCATGACAACCAACAATTCCTGTTTAGAAACCTCTGTCATCAAATAATCTCGTTTGTCTTCCTCCACAAAATGAGGGAAGAGCTTGACCACATTCACAATTTCAACAATCGAGGATCCCGCCTGTGACTTGAAAATTTACTTAAAATGAGAAATCCCCAAAGATGATAGACCTTCAAAATTATTGACCAATTGTCCATCCCCCTTATTAAGACCCCAAATAGTGTTTGTCAATTTCCTGCCTTTGGAAAAAGAGTGGAATAATTTTGTATTATCATCCTCGTAGATGATCCAAATAGCACGACTTTTGAGTCGCCACACAGTTTCCTTTTTAGAGAAAATAGTTATCCTCTGAAGTTCCAACTAAACCAGTTCATCCTTACCCTCCCTAGAATAGAATCCCCTGTCAGGGTTCGCCTGCCATTCCAACAGTGTCTTCTCTATGATTAAAACCTCTTGTTCCTCTTTTAATTTTTTCTCATGTTCCAAGGAGTTGGTAGCATGTTTTACTTTTTTCAATTTTTCCAGAAAGAGTATAGTGGAATGAGTAGTTTGGTATTGTCCTAAGGGAGTCCACAACTTATGAACCAAGGCTTGATATGATGTATCCTTTAACCAACCCTCAATGAACTAAAAGGGGTTGGGATCCCAACGAACCCTACCACATAATTCCATAAAAATCGGGTTGTGATCCGATTCAACACTACATGCAACCCATTTTCGAGCAAGGGAAAAATTATCCACTAGATCCTCCTTTAGAAGGAAACAATCCAGTCATTTTGCAACCCGATCATCCCCAACCCGCCTATTCCGCCAAGCCAGTTGTAATTTTACCAGCTCTAAATCTAGCATCCCATGGAGATCAAAAAAATGAGTGAAGGACTCAGACAGAGGGTCTAGGATTGTTTGAGGACCCCATACCTCCACCACACCCAAGGAAAAAATTAAATTCCCACCCACAATAACCTCTTTTTCAGTAAACCAAGAGCACTTTTCCAGCGAATCCCAATAGCGTTGTCGATCGGCGTAGGGACCATAAATGTTAAAAATCGTCAAGGAGTGCCCCAACTCAACTAATAAAATGTTAAGACCAATCATTGATTTAAAACCCCAAATTCGTTCACAGTTACAACAGTTGAGGCACCAGCTATTGGCTAGTCCACTAGATCGACCCTTTGCATCCACTGCCGCAAAGGACCAACCTGGAAAAAGTGATTCCAATGAAACAACCACCAGTTCACTAACCCCCATTGTTTCTTGAAGGAATATAACATTTGGAACAATAAAAACAACTAATCTTTTTAAGGATGATTTTTTTTTCGGGTTCGCCAATCCCCTACAGTTTAAAGAGAGGATTTTCATAGAGAGACCACCTCTTGGGGTTGTTTTTCTCTAAGTGCCCATTCAATGGAATATTGTGTACCACAGGCCACATCAATCTTGGCCCAATATTATGGCAGAAGTAAATGTGATCTCCTACCCTGACCCTGAGTTGAAGACGGGGCCTGAGGAAGAGAACCCAAACCCTTCTCAAGTGGATCCTTTTCACCACAACTACCCAAATCCTCAGTTAAAATATCCCTGTTGCTAAGATAATAGCGAATCCTAGACCCCTCAGAATACTGTGTGCTAGAAGATGAATAGTTTCCTGAATGGGAAGGAGTCCCATTTAATGACAAAGTAGATGAAGGAAAGGAAGGAGAAGACTCCAAAGGGAAGGCTAAACCATCAGAAGAAGAAACCAAAATACCCACATCTCCAGGAGACATCGAAGGAAGGTGAGCCTTAGACACACATATAACCCCTGACACCTGACTCGAAGGAGCTAATGGGGTATTGATCGAAGGAGGAAAAAGAGCCCCAAAAGGAGAGAGAGTACAAAAGGTTTCCTTAGGATGAGGCTGGGAGAAGAGCGTGGGGAAACCCACCGAATGAAAAACATCCAACCCCACAAAGCCCAATGGAAGAAACAATTCAGAAGAGATAGAAGTAGAAACCAGAGAAAAATAAAATTGTTGCTTACCGAACACCAAAAGACACCTTGGACAAGCCAAATTTGTAGAATTTTGAACCTTATCTCGATCCAACTCTAGATCACCCATAGAAAAACTAGTTGTTACACATCAATAGTGTCACAAGTGTCATCATTACAAGTGTTGTAAGTGTCACATCTTGTCTGCAAGTGTCGCATCTTGATCACAAGTGTCGCAAACATCATACTGTCATCTTGTCTATGTCGGGCCTCTAACAACATCATAGGGACACTTAAGACACCTCAAAGACTGGTTTTGTAAAAGAGAAATCACTTGACAAGGAGTACAAGCCTTTTTCCACTGAAAAAACCACTCAAAAATGGATTTTGGAGGGAAGCACTCCCCTACCCACTATCAAGGAGTGTTAGCACTCCCTGGGCGTTTTTAGGGGAGTGTTGGAATGATCTGTGCACCCTTTTTGGGGAGCGCTACCTTTTATGAGCAAAGTTTTGGTTTGTTGAGCTAAAACAGGGAAGAATCCCCTCAATCTCTAAAGTTGGTTGGATTCAAATACGAGTTCAAGACATGATCTCAGGAAAGATCCACAAATGAAGGAGAGGAATCCTCAAATTATCCCAAATATCTCTCAAGTGGTTGGGCCTCTCAAAGCTTATATAAGGAGGCCTCCTCATGGTGAAAGCAGAAGGACAAGAAATAGAGATACCAAACTTATGATCCTATAAGTGGTATTGACAGGAAAAGATTGGAGGTATGAAACCTATGATATCATAGGCAACATATAGTATATATATGGATATTGAGAATTACACCAAACTTATGATCCATAAGTGAGATGCCATCAAATCATAATCAGTGTAGATTACTTGAGCAAAGGGGTTGGACAAGGAGAACTGGAAGAAGTTGTTGCACCTTCATCAAAGGATTGTAAGTACCTTTTACTTATTCTCATTAATATATCAATGCTTGGCCTGTTTCTTTCAAAATTATGTTCATTCCACATGAATTTGTCTTCAGTAGATAGATCTATATTTGGGCTAATCTCAGTAGAATAGGAAGTTCTTGGTATCTTTGTTTGTTCTACAGGACCTATCGGGGAGCTCAGGATTGAAGCTCAGCTTGGATCTTGCAAGGACAAACGTCGTTAAAAAGTTACATATCTTTCTTCTTCCTTTTCGCGTATTAGCTTAATTAGATTTAAAAGGATGTCAGTGACCAATGATAGCAACCAATCTGTCTTGGTTTAGGGGTCTAGATACCAAGAGGGAATCTGCTTGTCTGTAGGAGGATTCACCTGTAACACCAATAGGTGAAGTAGTGTGTTTCCCACTATGCCTGCCAATGTCATGGATCTTTGAATCCACTGTATGGGCATCCCCAATAGCCTCGGACCCCAAATCCACATGACCCGACGCATCACCTACACCAACACCCAAGGAACCCCGCACCTTCCCCTTGAAAGGAAGTTTGCTATCCGCAACTCCATACCCATAAACATGGCATCTATGACACATGAAAGGAATTCCCTTGTAATCCAATGGCTAAATAAATGAACCGGAAGCCATCTCGATAGTAAGCTCCTTGAGAAGTCTCGGATGTAAATCCACCCTCACCAATATCTTGGCCACAGACATCAAACCTATTTCCTCAAAGGAAAAATCTGCTTCAATGGATTCACCCAATTTGTTTCCAATGGCCTAGAAATGAACAGGGTTCTAGTACTACATAGGAAGGCCCAGCAACCGAACCCAAACAAGAACCACATCCACCCTCACCCGCTTAGAATCAAAATTTGGAGTCTATCACTTAAGTACAATAGGTGTACTAGCCATACTCCAAGTTTTAGATAGAACCCCAAAAACAATTGTAGAAGTAAAGAAGACGAAAGAAAACCAACCCTTAGCTAACAAACGAATAATGGAAGGACATGAAATATTAGAGCCCCAAGATTTGTCCACCCAAGAACACAAGAAAGAAGAACCCAACCGCTTCCCATGCACCCTACCCACCACAGCTAGTTTTGAAAACTCTACCACACAATCCATGTAAATATCCTCTCAAAAAACCAAACTATCTAAATTGGTCCTATCCCGCGCACATTGGGTACCTATATGCACAGAATGATTTGAAAGCCCCACGTCTTTCAGTCCTTCTCAATCCACCACACAAGCATTTCCTTTAGAACCATAAATTTGTGGAGGAGAAACAGAGCGTCCAAAAACCCTGCCCGAAGCAATAACCCCACCAAAGTACTCGCCCACGGTCATCGCAGGCTCTAGAAATGCACTAGAGTCGTTAAAAACCTCCGACAGGGATAATTGGGCACAAGAATCAGCCACCAGCAGGTATTTTTGTTGGGTACCCCAACAATCACCATCAAAGAGATCCCCAAGCTCGGAACCAATGCAAACATATTTACACTCTGTCAGACCTGGAAAGGGATCTAGACCAGGTTCAAATCTCGTCAAAGAAACCACCAATGACTCGTAGACCAGGGCAGAGGAAAAATCCAAGCCACCCAAATATGACAAATCGATCGAGGAAGGGATCCCCGAAACTAGGCCAGATGTCAAAGCATAAACCAGATCCGTTGGGTTCACTGCCAGAATCCCTAATGGTACTCCAGTAGGGGGTTCTGGGTCCCCTGCCATGGGTTCACAACCCACAACGCCCGTATCCGGAAATGACTCCGCAACCCAAGACAACACCATTTTGACCAAGAAAATAAAAAGAAGTGCAGTCACAAAGCAGAAAATGGTGTCCCCACAAAACCCTTGTACGCCAAAATGTCACCACCCCGCTCTAGGAAACCTTTGGCCCCGAATAAAGAGGCCCCAGCCACGCCCCAAGCCACCCCACCATAGGAAATGGGGAAAAAATCTTATCCACCTACACCATCGCCCACCATCACCTGCCATCCCCATCGCCTACCATCGTTCCCTAATGGTGAAAATCTTTTATGTCAATATTATGTAAATTTTGTGGTCTTATTCATCAATTTATTTAATAATTTATTTTTAAAGTCATGGATTTGGTTTATAAAATCCCCTTGCATTTAAGACCAGAAACCCACAAATATTATAAATTCAATTCAATTAATTATTTAAACTATGGATTATTTAATTATATAATTTTTAAAGAATTTAAAAAATAAATAATAATGAGATTTGGCAACCAAAAAAACCTTAGCAAAATTTAATTGAATTCTTTACTAACTTATATGGATTAGAAAATGATCAATTCGTGAATTGACATTTATGAAAAAAGTTGGAAAATAATATCTTTAGAGATTAAATAAATAAGTTCTATAATTTTTAATATCATATATGGTTTTTAAATTTTATTTTTTATTTTTTATTTTTTATTTTTATTTTAAATATATATAATATTTAAATCGTATTATATTTTTTAACAATGTATTTAAATTGTGTCAAAATTATAATTAAATATAAATACAAAATGTTATTTTTTCAAAATTCAAATAATCATGTAATCTTAAATATGTTAAAATTGTAACAGTAACATTTATTATAGTTTAGAGTATTTATAACAACAACAATAATAACAAACTATTTTCAAGGTTACATCGAAGCTACACGCCAAACTGGTGTATGAGACCCCCTTGTTTGTGGGACAAGGCACTCCTCCACATAAATTTAACAAAGAATACATTACTTCAAGTCACAATAAATAAATACTTTAATGCATAATGTTTACTTTTCAAGGGCGCTCTAATGTTCATTTCTACTTGCATATTATGGGTGCAAATGAGCACAATTTTTGTAATGACATTCAAAATTGACACAAATGGTTAGACTTTGACACAAATGGAAATTAACAATTCCCAATCAATGCAATGGTTAGACTTTGAACTATGTTTCTTGAATAAGTTGTTACTTACTAATTTAAATGAAAACTAATTTGAATTGAGCCATTACTAATCCAAATGGATCCAGAAAGACCAAAAATTTGAAGCTCTCGAATTCAGACGAAACCACCGCCATTGCATCAGGCTCATCACATCGATCCCAGCCATATATTTTTTTTCAAAAATGGACTTTGTATGGCGAAGTTATTGCGATCTGAAGTTCAGGTCAAACTAGTAAAAGGTCAAAGTCAAAGTCAACAGTCTGTAATGTTGACGTCAGCAGGACAAGTGGCAGATGACATCACTATGACATCGTGATGATGTCAACAGGACACATGGAAGCATCAGGGCATGTCATGTGGCCGTCATTTTTGGCATTTTTAGGGGCTGATTTGGACCAATAAAAAATTGACATGTGGCACTATATGAAAGCGACACGTGGAAATTTGTATGTGACATGGCACTAGTGGCATCATGACACATGGTCGGTATGGAAATGATGTGGCATCATCTGGTTGAGACATGTGGCATGTACAAAAATTATGTGGCAGGTATGGTAGTGACGTGGTAGTGCTGACTGAGCAGCCGACTATGTGGTGACTAGACTGATGCGTCAACAGTACGAACCAATCATAGGGTGACATGTGGCCCAATCACAGGGCACCACATGGCACCCCGGATGAGGCCAATGTTGGTTGAGTAAAAGGTTTGTTTGCACAATGACAGAATCGAACCTGTGACCTACGGGCATGGGAAACGACTTCACGAAAGGGGGTGGACCGACCGAGCTACTATGGTTCTTATTAAACCATATGCAGAAAATATTTTTTAAGTTGGTTAAGTGAATATGTTTGGGGATTAAAGCCCGTTCGGCGGGGCCTAGCTTGCAACCAAGTCATGTGACCAGGAACTATAGCTCAGGGTCGGAGGATAAGGTGCTAGCGCGAGGCCACATGGCACTCCATGACACCAAGGGCCCAGAGAATGGGGTTTGACATGTGCATGTATTAGCCAAGTGGGTTTTTACCCTATAGTTTGGCATTTTATTGATTTTATGTTGATTTTTAAAGTTTTTTTTCCATATCTTGGTGGATATTGGCCCAAATTGAGTGCCACAAGAGGTGGGTTGTTGGGATTTGACCCCTGTACATCATGGATATATAAACCAAGCCATTGTATAGTTTTAAGAAGAAAATTGGAGAAAATTGAAGAAGAATTTGTGAAGGCCAAGTTGTCTTATGCAGTAAAGCCAGAAGAGTAGTTGAGCTTCGGAGGCAATTTCTTAGAGTTCTACTCCACCTTTTTCGGTGTCATCTATTATGTCAGGTTTTTGAGAAAAAGGAGAATAAAAATGAGTCACTCAAAGACATTAATGATGTAATTTTGATGCATATTTTTAAGCATTGAATTTTAATAGAGAAGCCTCCCCCACTGAAGACAAAGGCCCAAAGATGTATGCAAATTTGTCGAACTCCATTATCAAATTTCAGTGTTCTATTCTATTGATGGTTTGCTTCTTTGTGTTATCTGTTATTTATCTTCATTATTTAAGTTTTAATCACTTATACATTCACATGCATTTTCATAAAAGGTCTTGATAAAATCAAAGTCATAGTGTAAATTGCTAAGCACCGATTTTAGATCAAGTGGTATCAGAGCAGGTTGACTATTGCAGGAATTGTGCATAAGCATGGGGAAAATATTGAAGAGATATAGAATCCAGGGACTCGAGGAGATCAATCGACATATTCAGTGAGAAAATGTCAAGCTGAGACGATTGGTGCAAATCCTTAAGGAAGATCGGAAAGGTTGTGAACAATGGTGTTAGCAACAGAAGAAAGACTAGTTGGAGGAAGTCCTTCTGTTAGAAGCTCGAGTCCTATCAAGGATGATGAAAATCATTCATTTTGTAGGCAATCAGATGAGGAGGATTCATATACTCCTGCTACTCTGGTTGAGTATTAGTCACTAGGAGAGGCCATATGGACATTTTCCTCGCTAGCAGAAAGTACTCAATATACTCCAACTTCTCCTGTAGCGGATCAGGAATTGGAGTCAGGAAATTAGGATATTGTTGTGTTTGAAAAGCATACCAAAGGAATTGGTATGAAGATTCTATCCAAGTTTGGCTACATGAAAGGATAAGGTCATGGAAAGAATGGCCAAGGCAGAGTTGAGCCTATGGAGGTGCGAGAACGACCACTCCATGAAGGATTGGGTTACGCAGAATAATCTACTGATGACAACAATCCAGTGGTTTGTTGTACACATTGTCGAAAGTTCGGACACAATGTTGACCATTGTTGAGAGAAACATACAGAAATAAGACCAGCATGGATTTGAACTCGTAGAGGAAAGGAAGAAGCTCAAGCCAGCAGTGATGTGAACAATTTGTCGCAAAATAAAGGTAAAAAGGTCAAAAGGTGTAAATCTCCTTCACCTACGTTTAATGACGAACATACTAGGGTCATGGAACTTATAAGAAGAAAAATTCCATGCACATTTTGTGTCATTCATAACCATTGTGTTGTAGTATGTTGGAAGAAAAAGGTATACAGAAAGAAGATCATGGTGACAAGGAGTACGCTAAGACAAGATGATCGAACACTATAGGTCAAAAAGAATCTGTGTGCAAATTCAACGCATCCCAAACAAGAGTCGGGGAAATCCAATAGGGATTCCGCTCAGTCAGGGCAAGGCTTCATCAAATTCGTCCAAGCATGAAATTATTGCTCACATTGTCAGAGGAATGGGCATTGTGAAGATATTTGTTGGAAGCTGCATCCAGAGTTAAGACGCTCCAAAAATATTGAAGGGCCTGAGGAGAAGAAGGATGTTGCAGAGGAGCATAGGAACGACCGTGAAACTCCATCGGTAGGAGATGGATCATCTTCTTGGAACTGGGAAGATTTTATGTCCCACATGTAAATATTTCATCGAGTAAGTGTCTAGTCTACTTGATGTAATAAAAGTGATTTGATTTATGAAATCAATTATTAAGTCTAGTTAATGTTTTGTTGAGTCTAGACTATTTGTTTTTAGTCGATTTATGTAACTATGTAGTCAATTGATGTAATACCCTTTTGGAGGAACAAAAGGTCTTAGTGGGGAGGTGTAATCCAAATGGATCTAGAAAGGAAAAAAGAAGTTCTCGGATTCGGACAAAGCCAATTCCATTGTGTCGGGCTTGTTGTGTTGATTCCGACCATTATTTTGTTTTTTCGAAAATGGACTTAGTATGGCGAAGTTATCATGATCTAAAGTTCAGGTCAAATTGGAAAAAAAATTCAAAGTCAAAGTCAACATTCTATACTACTGACATCAACAAGACAGGTGGAAGCTAACATTAGCATGACATCATGATGATGTCATTAGGATACATGGAAGCACCACGTGGCAGCCATTTTTGGCATTTTTAGGGGTTGATTTGGACTAATAAAAAATTGACACATGACACTGTATGGAAGAGAAACGTGGCAGTCCATACATGACATGGCACCAGTGGTAGCATGACATGTGGTCAGTATGGCAGTGACATGGCATCATTCGGTTGAGACACGTGGTAGGTATGGCAATGATGTGGGAAGTACGGCAGTGACGTGGCAGTGTTGACTCGAAAAATCATTGTGTGGTGACTAGACCAATGCGTCAACAGTACAAACCAATCACAAGGTGACATGTGGCCCAATCAAAAGATGCCACATCAAACCCCACATGAGGCCAATGATGGCTAGGTAAAAGGTTTGTTTGCACTCCGGTGGAATCGAACCTGCGACCTCCAGGCATGGGCAACGACTTCACAAAAGGGGGCAGACCAACCGAGCTACTATGGTTCTTATTAAACCATATGGTGAAAATATATTTTAATTTGGTTAAGTGTGAATGTTTGGGGATTAAATCCTAGTTGACAGGGGCTAGCCTGCGACCAAGGCATATGACCAGGAACTATAGCTAGGGGTCGGAGGATAAGGTGCCAACACAAGGCCACATGGAACTCCACATGACCAAGGGCCTGGAGAAAGGGGGTTGGCATGTGCATGTATTAGCCAAGTGGTTTTTTACCCTATAGTTTGGCATTTTATTGATTTTATGTTGATTTGTATAGTTTTTTGGCCATATCTTGGTGGATATTGGCCCAAATTGAGTGCCATAAGAGGTGGGTTATTGGAATTTGAACCCTCTACCTCATGTCTATATAAACCAATTCATTGTGGATTTTTAAGCAAGCAGCAAGCAACTTGGAGCAAATTGAAGAAGAATTTGTGAAGGCCAAGTTGTCTTATGCAGTGAAGCCAAAAGAGTAATTGAGCTTTGGAGGCAATTTCAAGGAGTTCTACTCCACCTTTTTTTATGTTGTCTATTGTGTCAGGTTCCTAAGATAGAGAAAAATACAGCTAAGTCAGTCAGAGACCTAAATGATGTAATTTTGATGCAGATTTTTAAGCATTAAATTTTAATAGAGAAGCCTCCCCCACTGACGACAAAGGCCTAGAGACATAGGTGAATTTGTCAAACTCCGTTATCAACTTTCGATGTTCTATTATGTTGAGGGTTTTCTTCTTTGTGTTATCTATCATTTCTCTTCATTATTTAAGTTTTATTTCTTATACATTCACATGCATTGTCAGAAAAGGTCTTGATAAAATCGAAGTCAGAGTATAAATTGTTAAGCACCGATTTCAGATCAATTACTTACTTTTGATTTTTTTGACAGTGAGTGTTTTTTTTTCATGCAGTAGTGATATGGTTGGTGATCAAATCGTTTCAACTTGAGGGTCCTGTCCAATTACGAAATAACCAATTTGTTTCAACCACATGTTCATTCTAATTATGATGCATTCCCATCTATCTTAGTGATATGGTTGGAAATCAATTTGCTTCAATTGTGAATTCATATTTGAACAGTCAATTTTTCAGTTTGTTTCAATTGCATATTTATGTCTACTAATTATACACCATTCTACCGTATAAATATGGTTGGTAATAAATTTGTTTCAACAACATACTCATGTCCACCTATGATACATCCTCTTCATGATGCATCCTCTTCTTCAATAGTTATATGGTTTGAAATCAATTTGTTTCAATAGCATATTCATGTCTAGTTATAATACATCCCCTTACTTATGGTGCATCTCCCTTCTTCAATAGTGAGATGGTTGGAAATCAAATTCATGACCAATTATGATACATCCCCTCACTTATGGTACATCCTCTTTAGTAGTGATGTTGCTTTTAATCAAATTTATGTCCAATTATGAAACTTGTGGTACATACCCTTCTTCAATGGTGATATGTTCAGTAATCAATTTGGTGATATGACTAGTAATCAAATTTTTTTTGTAGTTTACTCTATCCAATTTTAAGACAATCTCTTCTCAAATAGTGTTATTGTTGGTGATCTATGTTGAAATGTCGAATTATGACACATTGCACTTTTGCAGCTTAGACAAAATTGACAAAATTGCTAAAGTCTATAGAGGAGTACATACCCTACCCCCCTTCGTATTTGAACCTATGACCTCCAAGGAGGAAACACATGTTCTAAACCATTAGGCCCACTCAAGTTGTACCAAGTCCACCTTCCAAGTGGCGAAGGTGGGAATTAACATTGTAGAAAATATTGTCAAAATGGTCAACCTAGTAGTTGCGGAGTTGATAAAAAAGTTGTTCTCGCTTGTTAACTCGAGTGGATGAACCAAATGAAGAACTAGATATGATATTATTTTTCACTCATAGAGTTATTGGACACTTGTAGCACATTCAACTAGCTCAACTCAATTCACTTTACAAAGTATTCTAGGGTGCCCACTCTCAGAGTACAAACTTGAAATATAAATAGTTATATAATCCTTTGACAACCATCATAACATGGTCTTTGGTTGTAAGGAATCCTTGAAAACCATCATAACATGGTATTTGGTTGTAAGGACTGTGTCATTACATTTTTTGTTGTGTCC
>JZKD02S0052846.1:0-13784 GCA_000966675.3 Picea glauca | reverse complement strand
TGGTATGCATGGAGTGTTGTTAAGGTTTTCTTATATTTATTTTAAGAAAGCTAAGAACAGAGGTAGAATTGGATCGATGGATCTGAAGGTAGAGCGACAGACTGCTTAGCACAGGATAAAACTTGATGAAAGTTTGATATTCTTGGTGATTCACTGCCTTTAGGTTTGAAGTGTGTTTGGTGATACAAGGATCCATTGTCTGATTGAATGAGAAAACACTTGCAGAGATGGCGAATCCGCTAGCAGAAACCTACCTCAACGAAGCCAACAAGTTATATGGCTCGAATTTCGTTAACTGGAAATTCAATATGTAGACGCTCATGTTAGGCTATGGTGTCTAGAACATTGCGAAGGGAATTGAAATGAAACCAGATGCAGTTGTTGGTGCGACAGCAGCACAGATCCAAGATTGGGAGAAGTGCAAAAACAAGGCAAAGGTATTGTTGTTCATGTTTATTAAAGATATCATAATTCCACATATTAGAGAAGCTACAAATTCCGCTGAAATGTGGACAATGCTTAAAGCCTTGTATGAAACTAGCAACCCAAATCGCATTTTCTTCCTGAAAACTAAATTGCTAGGCATTAAGATGGATGGAAATGAATCTGTTAGTTAATTTTTAGGTCGTATTAAAGAGGTGAAATACAAGCTAGGAAATATAGGGGAAACTATTTCTAGCACTAATCTTGTCACTATTACCTTAAATGGTATGTTAGAAGATTATCTATTGTTCATAACGGGTCTCGTAGCAAGGGAGAAACCTCCTACATTTGAAGAACTGGCATGTATTTTTCTACAAGAGGAAGAGAGGCACAAGAATCTGAAGCCTCAGAATAAATATTTGGCACTATGGTCAAATAAGAGATCTGCAAGAGGGAGATCAGGAGAAAGAGGCAGTTCATCGCAGAGAGGCAGTTCATTGCAGAGAAGACAATCTCCAAGGCCAAATCAAGGTATGCAATCTAACAGGATTGATTCAAAGAGTTGTTTTTATTGTGGTCGACTTGGACATATTGTTAGAGACTGTGATAAGAAGAAGAGTGATGAGGCTAGGAATAAACCAGGAACACATTCAGGTCATTATGCAAAAACATATTCAAGTCATGATCTTAGATTGTTTATTGTTAGTGATGATATTGATGAACCCCTGAATTTTAATTCACGGGATCTTAGACTATTTGTGTCTAACGTTGTTTTATCTATGGAAATGGATGATATCGATGCCTGGTTTGTGGATTCTAGAGCATCAGTACATATGACATGTAATAATTTGTTGTACTCTAATTTTAAAGAAACACAAAATGGTGCCAGCATATATCTTGGAGATGACCTCGCTCATCAAATCGAGGGATATGGAGACATTCCTATGACATTTCCCAATGGTACTGTTTGTCACATTCATAATGTGGTGTATGTACCAAGGATAAAGAAAAAATTGATCTCTGTGTCCACCATTACAGATCAGAACTTGAAGGTTGAATTCTTCAAGAATTATTGCATAGTGAAGGATCTGCTTGACCAGTTCAAAACTATTGCAACGAGGGTCAGAGCAGGAGGCCTATACAAACTTGATGTTACCAGCAAATCACATCATGCACTAACTTTTTCAACTATGCCAATAGAGATTCTTTGGAATCAAAGGTATGGCCACATCAATCATCCTGATTTATTGCTATTACAGAAAAAGAATATGGTTGAAGGAATTCCCATGTTAAAGAATGAGAATGTTGCTTGTAATGGATGTGCATTAGGAAAGATGCACAGAGATGAATTCCCCTCTAATCTTGATAGGAAAAAGAGAGATCTTTTAGATATTGTGCATATTGATGTTTGTGGGCCTATGCAGACTAGGTCTTTAGGAGGTGCATTTTAATTTATGTTATTTATTGATGATTGCACACGATACACATGGGTTTATTTCCTTATAAGAAAAAGTGATGTTTTTGAGTACTTTAAGGAATTCAGAACCATGGTGGAAAAGAAGACAGGAAAATCCATCAAAATACTTCGTTCATATCAAGGAGGAGAGTATAATTCATGGGACTTCATCAAATATTGCAAAGATCATGGAATAGTACAGCAGTTTACAGTACCTCACACTCCACAACATAATGGAGTCGCTGAAAGGAAAAATAGAACTCTGGTAGAGTGTGCACGCAGTATGATGAAAGGTAAGAATCTCTCAAATGCATTTTGGGCTGAATCCATATATAATGTAGTTTAATTAAAGAATAGAAGTCTGACAAGGTGTCTTGATAATGTTACTCCTTTTGAAGCCTTCTATGGTTCCAAACCTACAATTCATAATTTGAAAGTATTTGGGTGTAAGGCTTTTGCTCATATTCCAAAGGAGAATAGGAATAAATTAGATAGTAAAGCCATTAAATGTATTTTCATTGGGTATTGTTCTAAATTCAAAGCATACAAACTACTTGATCCTTCTACTCACAAAGTATTTGCGAGTAGAGATGTACTTTTCCATGAGTAGGAAGCAGGAAATCATGACGACAACATTCATGAGGAATGACATGGACTTCTTGATGAAGAAGTTAAAGAAGAGTAGCAGCAACAACCAACACAATAGCCACCATAGAAACATCCACAACCGAAGTGACAGTAGCAACAACAGGAAGTGTTGGCATGTTTTTAGAAAGAGGTAGAGTATGTGTGTTTGTCATTGATGGCAAAGATCAAGACTAGCAGTGCAACGATGATCACATGGCAAGATCAAAAGAAAAAACTCCAGGAGTTAAGGAATACACTCACAACAAGAATGTTGAAATACCGAAATACGTTGATCTGACTCCATTTCAGAGTTTTGGATACCGGGAGTTTAAGGAGTCAAGGAAGCAACTCACGACAGAAAATCAAACTCCATTTTGGAGTTTCGGATACCAGGAATTGGAGGAGTCAAGGAAGCAACTCACGACAAGAATGATGAAATCAAAAAATGCGAAACCTCTCCATTTCGGAGTTCTGGATAATATGAGTTGGAGGAGTCAATAGCCAAGACTCTTCATCACAGGAGTCCCGAAGTTGCGAAATGTGGAATGCCAAAATCCTGAAATAGGCATATCAACAAAGACTCCATTTCGGAGTTTCAGATACCAAGAGTTGGAGGAGTCAATAGTCGAGACTCTCCATCACAGGAGTCCCAAAGTTGTGAAATGTGGAACGTCAAAATCCCGAAACAGGCACATCAACAAAGACTCCATTTTGGAGTTTCATAGATCGGGAAATTAAGATCAAAGGAACTTTAACCTTTGAAGTAGCGAACCCCGAAATCCTGAAACAGGCACATCAACAAACCACGTCAGCAAACCATGTCAGCTAAGGACACATGGCACAATCAGGCAATGAAAAATGTCAAGTTGATTCAACGTTTCAGGGACATGTAAGTCATGAATCAGAGTGACACGTGGCAGCTATTCGGCACATGTCAATCCACGTGTGACGTCAGTAGGTTTACGTCACATCGAAACATTCTATTTTGGGGTTTTACATAGCAAGTAGAAACTCCACCATCATGAAGTCTCAAACTCTGAAATGCCGAAAGGGACTATTGTGAGTCTCGAAAACCTGAAAGGAGAAACTCTAAAATCCCATCGAACATCCATCTCAGTGGGTTATGTGAACCATCCGATCACTTCAGAGATTTTGTGATCATGAATTTTATAATGTTGGAGTCACGATGACTCGAAGGGAAAAATGTCAAAATCCCATCATCCATTCGATTAAGAAAAGAAGGAATCAAATTATGAAGTCTTGTAGACCGTTGATCTAGCTCCGTTTTGGGGATTGCGACTTGGAGTGTCGAAACACTTCTTCACGGGAATGTCGGAATGTCAAAATGCGAAATGTGAAATCAACGCGAGACCCTATGCTTGTAATCCAATGGTGTTGGATACTTGGAAATATGATCGAAGGGATACTGTTTCTCTTCACAATTAATCGATCAGTTATGATTCGGTTAGTAGAAATGAATCATGACTCTTGGATAGTTGGTGATTCAGTTGTTGATGCATTTTCTTGAAGGTTCACAGTGTAACTTCTTGAAATGACTGATGGTTTTTGCCAGAGGAATCAAAGAGACTTTAGGGTGATCACCAGAGAAGATGAAGTGCCTCGAGGCATGTTCCAGTTGCATGAAGACTGTTCATAGAGGCTATTGATAGATGTAAGACCGTTGGAGCCTGGAACTACAACAGAGAAGACAAAGAGTCTTGATTGCTGGAGAGGCTAAGGAATCTCGACATAACACCCAGTGATGATGGATACATGGGTTTAACCACCAAAGAATTTGAAGAGTTGCAATGATGATCAGGCAGAGCACTCGACATGGGGAGTGCATGCAGAAGCATTGTGTATAGAGGATGTAGAAGATGCACATAGATAAAACAAAAGAAACGAAGAACATAGAAGAGATGGGATATTGTTGAGAGTGATTCAGGTGTGTAGAAGGTGGAAAAGTGCAGCAGCTAAAATGCACAGAAGAGGAATAGTGCATAGAAGGGACATGGCGCACAGATCATAAAAGGCAGAAGAACATAAAGCATAAGGAAGGGGTGTAGGAAGACACTGATGCAGGTAGAGCAAAGAAGTGTAGCAGAATAGTGATGATACTGGTAAGCAATTGATAAATATTGTATCACTGTGATAAATTTATAGATAGAAAAATTTATATTTCAGGGTGGTAGTGAGGACTGTTGTCCTCAGAGGTTGAATTGGGTGCTTGAACACAGGGAGTTGTAGCTTCCATCTGGTTGCATCCAAAGAAACAAGGGTGGCAGGGTGGTGCAAGGGAGAGATGTTGTTCTATGTTATACAGGTTGGTGCCTGAGTGACTGGAAGTTGGTGCTTCCATCCAGTTGGTGCTGGAACACTTAGGGAGTTGGTGCTTCCTTCTAGTGGGTGCTAGAGAAACTAGGGAGTTGTTGCTTCCTTCTAGTGGGTGCTAGAGAAACCAGGGATTTGGTGCTTCCTTCTAGTGGGTGCTAGAGAAACCAGGGAGTTGGTGCTTCCTTCTAGTAGGTGCTAGAGAAAATAGAGAGTTGGTGCTCTCAACAAGTTGCAGCTTGAAAAACAGAGGTTGTAGCCTCACAATGAGTTGGAGCTCATATGTATGATAATGTACAGAATGTAAAGATTACTTATCATACCAAGAAGAAGAGGTTTTTGCCCTTTATGGGTTTCCTCAGGAAATATCTGTCTCTGTGTATCTCATATGTGTGAATGATGTTGAATGTTCTATTGCTTACTTCCTTGCATTATTGTGATCATCATTGATAGTTCTGTAATGAATTTAAAAATGAGCATAATTGTTTAAGCTCGGTAACAACTGATTCACCCCCCCCCCTATCAGTTGTCCAACAAGAAGAAGGACTCAGTGATATGGACACTTCAAGCAGTCACATTTCACCTAGAGGCAAAGACATATCTTCACAAAATGGGGAGGAAGATAATTAGTTGAGAAGATCTTCACGACAATTTCGTCTCCCTGAGAGGTATAGAGACTATGCCCTAATGAGTAGAATTTCAAATTTCATAGAACCCATGAGTTTTGATGAAGCAAATGAACATGATGAATGGTGAAATGCAATGGAGGAATAATATGAATCTATAATGAAAAACAATACTTGGGAATTGACTGAATTCCCTAAACATAAGAAGCACATTAGATGCAAATGGATATACAAACCCAAATTTAAATCAGATGGTAGTATAGAAAAATATAATGCTAGACTAGTGGCAAAGGGGTATTCACAAAAAGAAGGTATTGATTATGCTGAAACATTTTCACTAGTAACTAAATTGAATATTATCATATTGTTAATTTCTTTAGCTACAAAGTATCATTGGAAGCTACACCACATAGATGTTAAATCTGCATTTTTGAATGGTGAGTTAAAAGAGGAGGTTTACCTTACTCAACCTGAAGGGTTTGTGGAACAAGGGAAAGAAAAATTAGTGTGTAAGTTAAAGAAAGCATTGTATGGACTAAAACAGACACCTAGATCATGGTATGATAAGATAGACTCTTTATTTCTTCAATAGGGTTTTATGAGGAGAAAAAGTGATCCAAATCTATATAGAAAATTTGATGAGAAGGGGTATATAGTATTGCTTTCCTTATATGTTGATGATTTGATAATTGCAGAAAATGCAAATAAATTAATTGATGAAATCAGCGAGCAGTTGTCACAAGTTTTTGAAATGAAATATATTGGTGAGTTACATCACTACCTAGGTCTTGAAGTTTGGAGAAATGCAGGCCAAATTTTTGTTCGTCAGAGTAAGTATGTCAGAGAAGTACTTAAGAGATTTAAAATTGATCAGTGTAAATATTCTATTGTTCCCATGCAGCAGAATGTGAAACTTTCTTGTGATGATGGTTCGAAGGAGGTGAATGGCACTATGTATAGACAGATGGTGGGTAGTTTGAATTATCTCACCACAACCAGACCTAATATTGCATATTTTGTGAGTTTGTTAAGTCAGTTTATGGCGAAACCTCTAGAAATTCATTGGAATGTAGCAAAGGTAGTACTTAGGTATCTAAAAGGAACACTTGATTATGGTATTAAATATACTGATGCATCTGATGTTGAGTTGACAGGTTACTCAGATTCTGATTGGGTTGGCAATCTGGATGATTGAAGATCAAACACTGGATATGCATTTGGCATTGGATCTGGGATTGTTTCATGGAGTAGTAAAAAGAAGCCTATTGTATCTTTGTATTCTACTGAAGTAGAATATAAAGCCTTGTGTGTGGAAACTTGTGAAGTTGTTTGGTTGAGAAGACTTATTCAAGATGTTGGAGAAGAACAAAAGGAACCTACAATGATCAAATGTGATAATAAAATTTCAATCAAGCTTGCAAATAATCTGATTTATCATGCAAGGAAAAATCATGTTGATGCTCAGTTTCATTTTGTTAGAGAAAAATTGCAGTCAAATGAAATAACACTTATGTATTGTAATACTTGTGAAAATGTTGTTGATATTTTCACTAAGACTCTTGGAAAGATTAAGTTTGATCTATTTAGGGGAGATGTTAGGTGTAGAAGTCAATCCATTCTCCATTAAGGGGGAGAATTGGAAATAATGGAGGAAGATTTAGTTGCAACAATCAGTTGCAAGAGTCAGTAGTGTAGTTGTGTACTTGAAATCTACTTCACTTAATGTAGAGTCTAGTTGTTTGTGGTTTGTTGTAACTGACTAAGTAGAGACGTTTCCTATATAATGATGTAATCAGTCTTCATTCAATAACAAGTGATTGTGAGCATAGCCTCACCTATGTGTGTTGTTTCTCATAATTATAAGTGTATCAACATAAACAAGAGACAAAAAGAACACAAGAGATTTATTCTAGAAAAACCCCAAATGAGGGAGAAACCCAAAAACCTTTCTTAGATAGATTTCGTTCACAAAGAAATTACAAATAGATAAACCCTAGCTCAAAGGCTATCTCAACCAGAAATACCATCACAGTTGCAATAAAAACACAATGCCAAGATAACCCACCACTACCAAGAGTAGTGCACAAGAGAGAGAGATATCAAAAAGACTGAACAAGAAGAAACTTTGTTACTACAACAGTTGTGTCACCTTCTCCAAAATTGTGCCTTGCTTCTATGTAGCTGAGAAAGTGTGAGTGAGTGAAAAAATGAGCCAAGGCGCCTCCTTATTTATAGTCTTCCTGACTACTTGACTAGGCCGACTTCTCCTTTGGAAAGGTGACACTTCAATATTCTTTATTCTTCTGGGGTATTTTCACATATGTCCAATGGATCTCTTGATTCCATAATATTCTTCACATCTAAGAAAGGTGGTCTATGAGGGAAATTTCCTCCCGCAACTACCAAACATTAACACTCCCTCTTAGCTAGGGAGGTATCGTTCATGATGTCTTGATTTAGTAGTCCATTGACTACTCTACAATCAAATAGTAGCACACAACTACTACAATGCCATTGATAGCTCGAATCATATGTCACAGTCTCTGCAATCAAGTAGCACACAACTACTCCAAATGTTAATTGGTAGTCTCCATGGCAATCGACTAGTAGCGCATAATAATTACAATGGCATCCAGTAGAACATGACTGTGTTGATATGTAGTAGTACATAACTACTATCCAGTGGTACATAACTACTATCCAGTGGTACATAACTACTATCCAGTGGTACATAACCACTCCAAGTAGCACACATCTACTATCTAGAGACACAATGTCTCTCTCCTACAATAAACTGATAGCTACACAAACTACCACCATGTATTCCAATAATTTCTATGATTATGCAGCAATCAATTAGTAGCACACAACTACTACCATGCCATAATCCATAATCATAGTCTACAACCTCCATGACTATGCAACAATAAGCTAGTAGCACGCAACTACTACAATTCCATCAACCATATTCATTTGTATGACTATGCAACAATCAGCTAGTAGCACGCAGATACTACAATGACATAAACCCTAATCATAGTTGATGTCTCTATAACTATGCAACAATAATCTAGTAGCACACAACTACTACAATGTCATCAACCATAGTTATAGTCATATATAGTAGCATGAATCTACTCCCATAGTCCTCATGACTATGCATGTGATACTTATTCTCTCATCAAGTCTGATATTTAATTACCCCCTCAGTTGCATGACTGATCTAGGAAAACCTTGGACAGATGGGTTAGTTGACATGAGAAGAAACAACACACCTCCCTCTCAATGAGGGTGGACATTCTGCATCACGCCAAGATTGTCTCTGGAGCACCTCAAGTCATTTTCACTCATATTCAAATCAACATGACTAATAGGAGAAATACTGCACATGGGCCATTCACCACTAGCCAAGTCAGCATGGCTAATCCTGTGAGTGAATGTATCATTCTCCCTTGGTCAAACTAGCATGACCAATCTGGGAGAATGTATTCTTGATTATACTCATTTTTACATCACCTTGGAAAAAATCTTGGTGAGAATGTCCACAATCTACTCATCTGTGGATGTGTACTAGAGCTTCATTGCTCCCTTCTACATCATTTCTCGGATGAAGTCCTGCAAGAAAATTTCAAATCCACACTTCTTCACGGCTTGCAATATTGGTTGCTATATACTCTGCCTCTACTGTATTGAGTGCCACTAATGTCTTCTTCTTACTCAACCATGAGATCACACTGATCCCAAACTGAAGTAGCATCTGAAAGTACTCTTCTAATCCACTACACTCCCTACCTAGTCAAAGTATGTATATCCATGCATCTTCACATCTCCATCTGAGGCATATCTAAATCCATACCCAATTGTACAATGTGGGTATTTCAACATATGTTTTGTTGCCATCCAATGTACATGTCTAGGTTCAACCATGTACTGAGTCAAGGAATTCACTGCAAAACATATGGTCGACATGGTGTTAACCAGGTACATCAAGGATCTAATTAGTTTTCTGTACATCGTGGGATCCACCAAATCTAAAGATGAATCACTCAATAGCTTCAAATTTATCATCATGGGTGTAGCCATCGACTTGCAATCCATCATCCTGAATCTCTACAGGATCTCAACAGTATATTTTCCTTGGCTAAGTAAAATCTCATCTAACCTCTACCACTCCTCCAATCCCAAGAAGTAATGCATCATACCTATATCCTTCATCTTGAACTATGAAGCGATCTCCCTCTTGCACTCAACTATGAGCTTCTCATATCCTTTTAGAAACAAGTCATCCACATATAGGATCAATGGGAATCATCCCCAAGATCATCAAATAACTGTTTGATTTGTCACATCATTCCCTAGGTGTCTGCTTAGGCCCATACAAATCCTTATTCATTATGCATATATGAGACTGCTTCTCATGTATCTTGTGTATTCTCTATGTACACTTCTTCTATCTACTAGAGCAAGTGTCTCATCATAATCTTCTCCCTCTTACTGGGAGAATCCTCAGGCCACAAATCAAGTTGTGTACATCTCTATGATACAATTTTCAACATGCTTGATCTTGTACATCAACTTGGAAGTCACCACTAACTTCCCTTCTAGTATCGAAACCGAGGAAAAATACTAGCTTCATTCTTTGTCACTGAAACAAGAGAATCCTCCCATAAGGTCTCATATCTCCTTGAAGCGTATGAAACTTTGATCTAGCCTCATGTCTGTCAGTCCTGGAGAACGTCTCTCCCTCCTATATGAATCTAAGGAGGAATAATTTTTGAATGAAAGTCGCTAAGCCACTGACTCTCTCTTAGATCGAGCTCACTCTGAGTCGGTATTGTTCTTGAGTTTATACCAAGGCTTCAAATATAATGTCAGGAATCAAGAAATGAGGAAAGGTTTCAATTTTTGCCTCTTACTACTGAAATTATAAGAGAAAAGTTATTTAAATCGAATTAATGTTATAACAACTTAGAGGTTGTTTCTCGCATCTGAGTTAAATTTGAAATATTGAATGAATTGAAAGAAAACATAAAGCTGCTAATCAAAACAAGGCATCAATTACTAAGGAATATTACTTTGTAATAGAAGAATAAAGTGAAATGATGTAACCTTCAATGAAGTATAGAATATACTATATAAATAACATGTAGATCCTGTATTTTCTAATAGTAAATATAGAGGAAAATCTGTTTGTTATCAGATTATTAAGTGAAATATAACCACAGTAGATGTTGTACTAAATTGTGATTTAAACATTCACCAAAGAAATGTATATGAAAGTATGTTGGAATATGGGAAGACAGAAGAACACATAAATCAGAATAGACGAGATGTAGAATCTCTGGCTTGCATTTGTATTAATTCTCAATAAAGAGAGTCTTATCCTTTACAATCGGAAAAAAGAAGCCTTTGATCCTTTCTCAAAATGTATATTTATACAAGATTTAAGCGTTTGAAATTCTATCATTCTTAAGGTTTCAATTACAAATGAGAGGGTGAAACACTTCACTTCGTTATCCCTTGTCTTCTCTCATGCTGGCAGGGCATTTGCCTTTCTTTGTCTCCTAGCTCCAAAATAAGGTAGTATGAGCAACTGCATTAATGGCCTCCAGAAGTGTTCCCTTTCCCCTATTCAATACAATTGATACACCTTTCTACCAACTGAGTTATCAACTTGGAAGGTTTTCTTTGGTCATTTGCCTCGAAAATGTAACACTTATTTTCCAGTTGTGGCATTCTTTCTCCTATTTTCCCATCTACTATAATGATAGACGATAGTTGTAGATTTGGTTTTATTAACCATTTATCTATTTGAGAAATTTTGACTTGTCTTATCTGAGAGAGCTCAACTTGGTCTCTTTCCACATTTTCCTTAATATCTAGCAAATGTTTAGCTATGTTGATTTTACCCAATGTCCCAGAGCTACTTTCCTTATCAAGATCTAACAATTTTTTATTCAGCAGGCCAAATGTTTCTTCACGGGAATCTCTCACTTCTTTAGCCATTTTTATGTTTTCTGCTATATTGTGCTCCCATGCCTTTAGCAAGATGTTACCTCTGGTTTTCTCTGGAATCGATAATCTAGAAAAAATGACTATTTCCTCTTTCCTTGATGATATAATAGCCTCCTGGAAGACACCTCGAGCTACCTTAGCTTCTCTTTCTCTTAAGGTGATATTATTTAATTCTTGATCTATCATCTGGAATTGATTCTAGACGATTTCTACTTTAGAAATTAGACCCTGTTGTTATCGGACTAATTGGTAGATGCAGACACTAATAGATCTCCCTAGATCCACCTGTATCTAGAACAAAGCAAAATGGGACATGACTCTTTCCCTAAGTTTTGACCATTGAATTAGCTAGTGGGAAGGAACAAGTAACATACCTTTATATTGCTTCCTAGGGTCTTTGTTTCTCCCGCTTTGCTCCGGTGCTCTCGTGAGGTCAAGACCAAGACAACACAAGCCAACCAAAGTGAAGATAGAAAAATATATTCAATTGTCAACTTATGTGTATGATCAAGGAATTACACAATTAAGTGAGAATAGCTTTATGGGAAAGGGGCATGCCACTGTATCATATTAATTGAAAGTAAAGATTACAACCTGATTGCCTTGATGTTGCAAGATTCCTTTTGATGGATCTTGGCTCCAACACACACACTTGCTCGATCCTTGCATGAATAAGATCAAAACCTCTTGATAGACTTGCTAGAGTCTCCAAGCTCCTGTTCAAGTTAATTCCTTCACACAATTCTTTCAACAATTCTCCAATGAATCTTGCTTAACCTTTTCCATGAGAATTCCATCAATATATAGGAGAGAATGAGATGATTACTTAGATGATCTAAAAATGAAGAAGACTTGAACAAAACTTGAATAAATATTGCAAGTGAAATGTTATGTGTTTTAAAGCAATCGGATCAATTTGCAACACATAATTAAGGATTACTTATGTAGAAATACACATAGACAACAATATAAATCATTGAACATCAGACATAAACACAGCAACTTGATAAAGGGGTTCACCCCACTCCGGGCTACATCTCCTGGTCCAGCTTCCAATGGATCATTATTATTAAATTGCTCAAAGTTCTCAAAAACATGCCTTACAATGCTCAAAATGACAAACCAACTACTCCAATGGCTCCGCAGCATCCCAAAACCCCTGTCTGGGCTCTTTCAACACCTTAATCGGTCGAAAAATGAAGAAGATAGCCTTCTTGAAGTCTTCCCCTTCAACTTTGTTGTCTCGGGTTCTACAAATCACACCCTTGTGCTTCAAACCTAGCACACACGCTCATTTAAGCGTAAAAACTTGGCACCGGGTGCAACTGCGCCAACGGTGCAAACCATAGGACGGTTAAGACGCCTCCAACCCCTAACCGCCTCAACACTCGGTCATGTGGCTAATGTGACCAAAGGTTAAGCAAAACACTGGTTAGTCGTTGTATAACTTTCGTGTAACCCCTGTGCGGTTATACCACCGGTCAAAACGGATTACATACACGCGCATTTAAACTTTGGTATAGTTCAAAACCCCGCGCACGTTTTTAATACATGGTTTATAACAATGCAATGTATTTGAAATACATTGCAACTTAATACAATGCATAAACTTTGGTTTAATATGTCGCGCGGTTATGTTATATATAACATATGGTTGTAATATATGTTTTGTATGGTATGTAATATGGGTCGGGGCTAAGCCCCGACCCGCCTCCTTTTCAAAATAATACAACCTTCAAACATAAATATAAATGCGCCAACCCATATGACTAGGAACAATGGGCGGCATAGTGGTTAGCGGAGGTTTTCCAAAGCTTGGGTTATGGGAGGTCCAGGGGTCGAACCCCGTGGACTCCCAAAACAATTTTACATATAAACATAATGTCCAACGAATGAGCGACACGTGGCACCCTCGGGTTGGGCCACGTGTTCTCATATTATTCGCCCAAAACGGACATGTGTCAACACCGTATTCACCGACAAACAACCAATCAACAATTGCCACATCATCAAACTGCCACGTCATCATGATGGTACGACCCTCCACGTGGCCGTACGGACTGTACGGACAGGTACAGTCAGCATCCCAAATTTTTGCCTGTTTGGCTTGGCGGACAGATCGCGATATCTCCTCCATACGGACTCCATTTTCGATAGTAAATATACCGCTGGAATCAAGAAGACGAGATAGACGCAATGGCACTATTTTCGTCGCATTCTGAGCACTTTGAAAATTGAGCAAAATTTGATCCCCTGATCACACCTCCCCATTGGAAAGATTTTGGACCTCCAAAAGACTATCTCAG